>RJWJ010008332.1:0-54020 GCA_004363605.1 Indri indri | reverse complement strand
CGTCTCTACTAAAAAATAGAAAGAAATTATCTGGACAACTAAAAATATATATAGAGAGAGAAAAAAATTAGCCGGGCATGGTGGCGCATGCCTGTAGTCCCAGCTACTCGGGACGCTGAGGCAGAAGGATTGCTTGAGCCCAGGAGTCTGAGGTTGCTGTGAGCTAGGCTGACGCCACGGCACTCACTCTAGCTGGGGCAGCAGAGTGAGACTCTCAAAAAAAAAAAAAAGCAAGAGCTAATTATATTCTTTCTATAGAAAACTGACTTTAAATATTGTATTGCCTGGGTTCTCTGGAGAAATAAAACCAATTAGAGAATGACAAATGTAAATGTAGACATAGAGATAGAGATTTATTATAAGAAAATTCCTCACATGATTTTGAAGGCTGAGGAGTGCCACAGCACCATCTGTAAGCTGGAGATCCAGAGGAACCGATTGGATTGGAAAATCCAATCCAAGTGTCAAAGAAGACCAATGTCCCAGCTTGAAAACAATTGGCATAGAAGGTAAATTCCCCCTTACTCCTCCTTTTTTGTTCTATTCAGGATACCAATGGATTGGATGAGTCCCACCCACATTGGAGAGGGCAATCAAATATTAATTTCATCCAGAAATATTTTTATAAACCCACACAGATTCATGTTTAACCAAACATACGGGTACCTGTTGCCAAGTCAAGCTGGTAAAATTAACCATCACAAATATAAATATGGCAATAAGCTAAAAGTAAAAGGATGAGAAAAGATATACCATGAAGATGCAAATTTTTAAAAAATCTGAAGTTACCATACTAATATACAAAAAAGAATTCAGAGGGTAATAAGGAAGATTACTGGTGATAAAAAAAGGGATATTTCAAAATAATAAAGGGATCAAGTTGTCAAGAAGACAAAAAATAAATTCTAAATGTGTATGCACCTAATAACAGAGTTTTGACATAGATGAAGCAAAAACTGAAGAAACATACTTGGAAGGAGAAATAGCAAATCTATTGTCATGGTTAGGGATTTTAATACCCTTTTCTTAGTACTTAATAGAACAAATGGACAAAAAATTAGTAGAGTTACAGACTTGAATACCACTATCAAAAAAAATGACTCATTTTACATTTATAGTACACATTCCAAAAAAACAACAGAATACAAATTCTTTTTAAGTATATGCACATTTACCAAGACAGTTGATATTCTGGGCCATAAAACAACTTTCAAATTTGAAAGTATTAAAATCATACAGAGCATGTTTTCCAACTGCAAAGAAAATAAATAGGAATTAAAACAAAAAAAGTCTAGAAAATTTCAAAATAATGGGAACTTAAACAACACATAAACCATGGGTCTAAGAAAAATTATAAGGGAAATTAGAAAATATTTTTAATTAAATAAAAATTGAAATACAATATATCAAATTGGGGGGATGCAGATAAAGCAGTGCTTAGAGAAAAATTTACAATTTTAAATTCTACCTTAGTCTGTTTTTGTGTTGCTATAAAGAAATAATCAAGGCTATAAAGAATCAAAGTTTATTTGGCTCGTAGTTCTGCAGGCTGTACAAGAAGCATCACACCAACATCAGCTGCTTGTGAGGACCTCGGACTGCTTCCATACATGGTAGAAAGCGAATGGGAGAAGGTGTGTGAGGAGATCACATAGTGAGAAAGAGGAATTGATGGAGATGGGCAGGGAGGTACCAGACTCTTTTACAACCATTAGCTCTTGTGGGAACTAATAGAATGAGAACTTACCTATTACCATAAGGACAGCACCAGGCTATTCATGAGGGACTTTCATGACCCCAAACATCTCCCTTTAAGCCCCACCTCCAACACTAGGCATAAAATTTCATCATGAGGTTTGGAGGGTCAAATATAAAAACTGCAGTATTCTGCCCCTGGTCCCCAAAGCTCATGTCCTTCTCACATTGCAAAATACAATCATCCCTTCCCAATAGTCTCCAAAAGTCTTAACTTATGCGAGCCTCAACTCAAAAGTTCAAAGTCCGAAGTCTCATCTGAGATTCAAAACAAGTCCTTCCAGCTATGAGCCTGTAAAATAAAAAAAAAAAGTTATCTACTTCCAAGACATGTTGGTGGCACAGGTATTATGTAAACCTTCCCGTTCTAAAAGAGAGAAATTGGCCAAAATAAAAGGGTAATAGGCCTCAGGCAAGTCCGGAACCCAACAGGGCAGATATTAAACCTTAAAGCTCCAAAATAATCTGTTTTGGCTCCATGCTTGGCATTCTGGGCACACTGGTGGAAGGGGTGGATCCCCCCCACCCCCCAAAGCCTTAGGTAGTCCTGTCCCCTTGGCTTTGATGGGCAAAGCCCACATGGCTACTGTCATGGGTTGGCATCCAATTCTTGCTGCTTTTCCAGGCTGAGATTGCAAGCTGCCAGTGCCTCCATAATTCTGGGGTCTGGAAGGTGGTGGCCCTGTTCCCAGAGTTCCACTAGACATTGCTCCAGTGGAGACTCTCTGTGGGGGAGAGTCCCCACGTTTTTACTCAGCACTGCCTTAATAGAGTCTCTTTGTGGGAGCTCTGCCCCTACAGCAGGCTGCTTCAAATTCTTTGCTTAGACCAATGTCTGTAAGAGTTTTTCCAACATTTTCTTCTAGAATTCTTATACTTTCATGCCTTAGGTTTAAGTCTGTTAAGTGAGTTGATTTTTGTGAGAGGTGAAAGGTGCGGAGCCTGTTTCAGTCTCCTACATGTGGCTATCTAGTTTTCCCAGCACCGTTTATTGAATAAGGACTCTTTTCCCCAGTGTATGCTTTTGTCTGCTTCTGTGGTGTCAGTTTTAATGCCTCCTTTTTCATTCCTGATCTTGTTTATTTGGATCTTTTCTCTTTTTTCCTTGGTTAGTACAGCTAGTGGTTTATCAATTTTATCTTTTCAAAAAAAAAAACCAATTTTTTATTTTGTTGATCCTTTGTTTAGGTTTTTTTTAGTCTTTATTTCATTTAATTCTGTTCTGATCTTTATTATTGCGGTTTTTTTGATTGATTTTGACAAAGATGCTAAGGTAACTCAGTTAGAAAAAAGATAGTCCTTTTTTACAAATTGTGCTAGAAGAATAGGAAATAGACATTTAAAAAGTTAACTCAGATCTTTACTTCTATACAGAAAATTTTGCTTGAAATGGATAATAGATTTAAACGTAGAGGTAAAAGTATAACAGTTAAAAAGAAAACAAGAGATAAAATACTTGTGACCTCAGGTAAGGTAAACATTTCTTGGTTGCAACACAAAAAGCAAAAACCATTAACAAAATGAATAAATTGGATTTCATTAAAATTTAAAATGTTTGCACTTCAAAAGATACTATAAGAAAACAAAAGCGCAAGCCACAAAATAGAAGAAAATAATTGTGGAATTTTTCTGATAAAAGAATTCTTATTTCAATAAGAAGATAAAAAAAAGAAAAAGAAAAAGAACAAAATGCTTGTATAGAAACTTTACCAAGGAAGATTTACAAATGGCAAAAAAGCACACATAAAGCTCCTTAAAATAATAAGTCATTAGGGAAACACATATTAAAACCATAATGAAATATCACATACCAGAATGGCTAAATTTTAAAAACTTGATAACATCAGGTATTGAAAAGGATGGGGAACAATTGATTACAGTAATGGTCGGAATGCAAAGTATACATCCGCAAATGAAAAAAGTTCAGCAGTTTCTTATGAAGTATGAACCAGGCAACCCAATAATCATACTCTTAAATATTTATCCAAGAGAAGTGAAAACATATGTTCACATAAAGGATTGTTCTCAAATATTTATAGCAACCTTATGCATAATAGTCAAACATTTAAAACAATCCAAATGTCCATCCCCTGGTGCATGGATAAGCAAATCGTGGTACATCCATATAAATGAGTACTACTCAGCAATAAAAAGAAATAAGCTTCTGACACACACACATCATCATGAACAAACCTCAAAAACGAATTGAAAGAAGCCCGATACAAAAGGCTACACACCGTAAGGTTTGATTTATATGAAATTGTACAAAAGTCAGAAATAGAGGGACACAAAGCAGATCAGTGGTAGTCAGGGGCTGGGATTAGGAAGGGTGTGACAGGGAAGTAGCACAGGGGAACTTTTTGGAATAATAGAAATGTTCTATATCGGGATGATGTGATGGCTGCACAACTGTATATAGTTGGCAAGACCATCCAATTGCACACTTAAATTTGGTGAATTTTGTTGAATGTAAGTTATACCTCAATAAAGCTAATTAAGAGAAAATTTAGTTCCTCTTGTGTGTGACACATATGAAGGATTGGAGAGGAAATATTTTTTTTTAATTATATGACCCATAATTTTCTGTCTTCTCTCTTACCTCTTCCTATCTTCTCATTCTTTTTTGTAGTATCTCTTTTTCCAACTATACATATAATTGCCCTCTGCACATCTGTACTTGGATGCCTTAGAACTGTTTAAAATCAGCTTAATTTCAAATCATCACACATTTCCCCCACATATTCTGGTTTTTAAAATTTTTTTGTTTACTTGTTTTCTATCTCACTACATGCACCAAAGCCACATTTCCTCAGCAATCCATGGCTCAGTCTTGTCTTTCCTACCTGTGGAATCTCTCTGCTTCTCCCTGCCTGCACTGTGTCCGCTCACAGCAGACCACATGATCTCCCACTTGGAGAACTGCAACAGCCTCCTAGGTGGCTTCTTTACCCCAATCACTGTGATCTCTAGTTCCAAATCTGATCTGTCATTTGCTCTTCCAGCAGGGCCACACTGCCTACAGGATTAAGCTCTAATGGCTCTCCTTGGGCTGATAAGACCACTCACCATCTGCCCTGCTTACCTCTGCAATCATACCCCTGGCCTCTTCTGCCACAGAAAATTGCCTTCAATTCTCAGAATGTGGCATGTTTCCTTCCACCTCTAGGATTGATAGAAATTTCTTTTCTCTTGAATATTCTTTCTTCACTCAACATGACTCTCTGTCTCAGTCTTACAAATGTACCTATTTCTTATCCTGCAGTCTTACCCTGGAGTGGACATCCTTACCCCTCCTCTGGGCAGCATTTGAATTTTCTTATGTTTCCACGGCTCCCAGAACCTCTGTCATAGCAATTACCACAGTGAAATATTTTGGAAATTTTTGGAAATTCTCTCTCTCTCTAGATAGACCCCAACTCCACCAGACAAAGAATCTTCCATCATCCTCATCCTAGAGCCTAGCACGGTGCATTTTACATAGGAGACACTCAACTAATAAGGGTTAAACAATTAAATTATTCTTCTTTCTCCCCCATCTAAAACAATCAGTTTTTAAAAATTACATGTTGAACCATTTGCTTAACTTTTGCATGCATAGCTCAAATACTCCCTGTGGAAAGTCAGCTATATTTAAAGGTCAATTTGAAAGTACCATTGGTTTCCCTTTCATTATAGTAAACTCTTCATTTCTCAAACATTCTTTAATTTATAAAATCTCATGGACCTGTGGTGTTAATAAGTGTGGCTAGTGTATGTAGTTGTGTCATACAAAGCTCAGGATCATCCATCATCCATCTGTCCATTGTTCCTCTTCACAAGGTAAGAGTCTCAGTTTATATTCATATATTTCTTCTGTTTAAAAATGAACAGCAATTGATGTAAAAATTTTGTTTGCTCAAGACAAAATCCCCAATGATTGAGAATACAGCTTCTCTCTAATAAAGTGCATAGTCATTGTTGGAAATGCCGTGCACTCTGTACCTCTGCTAGAGCACTTTATTAAGTTCTGGTGGTGCTCAGTGAAAATAAAGAACATCTATTTTGAGGAGTGATGGAATGGAAATAGTCAAGATTAGTGATTTATCTGTGATTTCAGTCCTGAAGATGGGCTTGTTGTAATGACTGTTTTTAATATTTAGACTTCTGAAGGTTAAAGATTACTCTCTTTTCTTTGGATCAACACTCATTAAAATAGCCTTTATCTCTGATTGTGCTAGTAACACACAGAATGTATTTATGCATCATTTATTATAATTAGAAAATAAATAAAAAGGAAATTTAAAAGTTTGAAAAATATGTAAAAGCAGAAAAAAATTAAATTCTACAGATTACTGTTAATATTTTATGTACTTTTAGAAACTTTTCTATTTATATAAACATGTATTATATATTAATATATATTTTTGCAAAACATTGATTATACTATACTTGTTCAGTACACTTTCTCAGGGTTATATTCAATTCATTTGTTGGCCATAATTTATTTTGCTATACTTCTATTGCTGAATATTTTTATGGCAGCAGAAACAAGTTACAAAGAACAAAACTGAGCATAGATCTTTTATAATAGTTCAAAGTATTAGAATACATTCCTACAAGTGAAGTTGCTGGCTCAAATGTGTGAATATTTTTAAAGATTTTGTTACATATTATCCCCCTAGAAAAGCCATATTATTTACATCTCTAAAAATAGTAAATGTCCTCATTTTCCACTACCCTTGCCAATACTGAATATCATCCCTTTTTTTCCTTTTTGCCAATGTTATATGTGAAAAATGGTTTCTTATTAATATTTTAATGTGCACTTCTTTGATTCTTTGTGATGTAGATGTTTTCTTACATTGTTCACAACTTGTATAGTGAGTTGCCTGCTATTTTTTTAATCAATTTTCCTTATTAATTTATATAACTCTTCATTTAAAAAAGTTGTTGTTTATTTTTACTTTATTTTTCAATTATTTTTACCTGGTTATCATTCTTACTTATTTTTGATATTTTATGAGAATAGTTTTTTCTTTTCATATACTTGAATTTATTAACATTTCCATTTTTAATTATTTGCTTTTCTACCAAAAATTATATGTATTCATCTATAGCTTCTTCTACTTATTTTATGATTTTAAAACTATTTCCTTTTTAACATTTGATCCATCTGTAATTTTTAAATAAATATTATGAGTTAAGAAAGCTATATATTTTCCAATTAATTAACAAATTATACCATCCTCCTTCCCATTCATTAAACCATTCTTTCATAATAATTAAAATGTATCTTTTATCATATTAGTAGACATATGTTGTCTCTGATTATCAAGGGCTATTTACTCATCTCTCTTGCCTGACTTGGGTATGTAAAACAATACATTGTGTTCATTCAAATATGGCATAAATTTCAAATTTGCTTCATGTGATAGACTCTGACTAGAAAAATTAGTAGTTGGATTGAGAAAAGTGATGAGTGTGTCTTGAATATCTTTCTCAGTTTTCTATTTCATTTCATTAATTCATCTATCCCTATACTAGTACCACACCAGAGTCATTATTATAGCTTTAATAACATGATATTTAATTTCGAAAGCTGGTTTTATTATTTTTATAATTTTTGCATATTTTCACCTATTTATTCTTCTATAAGAGACTTAGAATTCATTTTATTAGAATTGATTTAAATTTGTGCATTTATCTAGGAACATCAACATCTTTATAATGTTTGTATTCAGGAACATGACATATCTGTCTACATAACCAAACTATATGTTTCTCAATACAATTTTACATTTCTATAGATACTCTCAATATATCATTGAGTTTAGCTTAGGTATAATTTTATTTCTTTTTAAAAATACATTTTTTATTTTATTATTTTAAATTAATTATTATCAGTTATTACTTCAGCGAGGCTATCTCTGAAACCTCTAAATAGGTCAGGACACTTGTTTTATGAGGAGGTCACTTGACCATTTCCTATCAGAAAGAGATGACCACCACAAAGAGAATAAATGGCAGAAAATACAATTTGTGGAGCAAGCTGGATGTCAACTATGATGAACTTGGAAAGTTGTCCTGTCTGAAAGGGACATCCACTGTTCAGCTCCAGCAATTGTTGCCATTCTGGACTCTGCCTAGGCTTCTGATATCACAAAAGAAGCTAGAAGTCTAGATTTTTATGTAAAATGAGCTCAGAGTTTCTAAGGACACTAAAAAATTATAAGGGCTCATAAGCAAAATTGAACATAAGAAAGTAGTGAGGTCCTAATAAAAACAGGAAGTTTTGGGCTTACATTAATTTATTTACTTCAAAAAAATTAATGGACATTTTTATGTGTCATATTCTGTGGAGAACAATGAGGATGTCTTAGTTAGTTCCGGCTGCTGTAACAGAATACTATAGACTGGGTGGCTTAAACAACAAACATTTATTTCTTAGAGTTCTGGAGTCCAGAAGTCCAAAATCAACGCGCCTGCAGATCCGGTGTCTGGCGAGAGCACATTCCTTGTATGTGGTGGCCATCTTCTTGTTGTATCCTCACATGGCCAAGAATAAAATCTTTTTTAAGGGCACTAATCTTATTCATGAGAGCTCCACTTTTATGATCTAATCATGCCAAAGTCCCCATCTACCAAATCCATTATTTTGAGAGTTAGGATTTCCACATATAAATTTTGGAGAGACACAGTCTATAACAATATATGAAACACAATGTCTTTCTTTAAAGAGTTTAAAATAAAACAGATGAGCTTACTGTCCAGTTGTATCATGAAGAATTAACCTTATTTAAAGAAACTTCCAACCTTTACCATCAGCTACTGGGAAGTGAACTTTAGTCCCTTGGAATGTCATGCTTGATAGGAGTGTCTTTCTTTGCCTGGGGGTTTTAGCTACCAGACAGCCTAAGAATGCAATTTATGATAGGAGTTTTGCATCATGCAGTATCAGTTTTGCCTCCAGAAGAGACTGGAGACTACAAGTATCAATCTGAGCTCTAAAAGAAGTTGGAGGCTAAAAGGTCACCCACATGGGCAGTATAAGATTGAACCCCAATAAAAATCCTGGACATAAAAGACTAGGGTGAGTTTCTCTGGTTGGCAATATTTTATGTATATTGTCAA
This sequence comes from Indri indri, assembly GCA_004363605.1. Taxonomy (NCBI): domain Eukaryota; kingdom Metazoa; phylum Chordata; class Mammalia; order Primates; family Indriidae; genus Indri; species Indri indri. The sequence continues at coordinate 45,155 of RJWJ010008332.1, read as the reverse complement.
ACATCAGTGCCAAGAAAGTAATATGTCTATGATTCCACAGGAAGAGAACAGTGGAAGTTTCATGTTAGGTACTCTGGACCCCATGTGTTTCCTCCCATGACTGAATTTAATCTGTACCCTTTCCACATCATAAACTGTAACCATCAACATGCTAGCTCTCAGTGAGTCATGGGACCCTTCTAGCAAATTTTCAAACTTGAGAGTGGTTTCCTGCAGAAACTTTTTCCTCTAAATTTTTGCAGTTGGCTTTAACTCTCTCATTGGCTATTTAGATCAAAGTCCTAAAGCACCTGATCTTTACCATATCGCATAAACACACACACACACGCACACACACACGGAGAAAATGTATCAAATAGAGCTTTTCTGTTTTCAATGATATTCAAAGAAAAGCAATCAAGAAAAATATTGGACCACCACTTGGAGCAATTTTTTGTAAATGACATAATGAAAGTAATTATCTGAAAACAGAAATTTTTCTAGACTGAAAAATATAGAACAAGAATTGAATTGATTAGAGTTAGGTCAAAATAACAATCATGATTCTAAAAGAACACCTAGTGCTACTGTTTGAATGTCCCCTTTAAAACTCATGTTAAAATTTAATTTTCAATGTAATAGTATTGGGAAGAGGGTATTTAAGGTGTGATTTAAGGTGAGGGCTCCACCCTCATGAATAAATTAAGGCCATTATCTTGGGAATGGATTAGTTATATTAGGTTGGGCTTCTCATAAAAGGAATGAGTTCAACCTGATTTCCTCTCTCTGTCTAGCATGCTCCCCTGTCCTTTTGCCATGTTATAATACAGCAGGAAGGCCCTTGCCAGATGCTAGTACCATGGTCTTGGACTTCTCAGCCTCTCAAAAATGAGCAAAATGAACTTCTATTCTTTATAAATTACCTAGTCTGTGGTATTCTCTTATAGCAGCAGAAAACAACTAAGACATCTAATCCAAATGTTGTGACTAAGTCCAGATCCATGTACTAAAAGCATTTATAATTAAACGGTAATCTTGAAAAATTTCAAAAAAAATGCAGATATCTAGTTTCCAAAATGGGTAAAATATAAAGGAGTTTGTAATTGGTTCATAGATATATATTTATGAGCAAATATAAAAGAGTAGATTGGGCTTTGATTGACAGTGAACAAAATTTTCTAACTTATTCATGAGGACACTAGGTTAAAGCTTGAGTTAACTAATGATAATTTATTAATAATTGTGAATACAAACATCCCCTGTTTGACAGCTATCTTTTGTAGTTATCAAATATAAAATCTTGAGCTGCTCTAAGGGAAATGGGATTCTATTTTAAATGACCTCAGATAATACCTGCTGTACAGTGGTTCAAAAATGGTAAACTAGATGATAGTGAAAGGATGGTTAAGGAAGTAAAATGAATGGATATTTTTAACCTAGATAAAGGAATATTTGGAGGACAAGACAGTATCCTTCAAATATTTGAATAGTCATTACATAGAAACATACCACTAACTATTTGTCAATGGTGGTGGGTAGAAACAGTTTCAGTGTATAATGATCTCAATGTAAGGAGAACTTTCTAATGATCATGGCTGCCCAAGGGTGAAATGAGTAACTGGGCATTCTCCGGGTGGGGAAGTGTTTGTCTAATCATATGATGAGAACTTTGTAGGGAGCACTCAAATATGGTTAAGTGGTTTCTAATTAGGAAATATTTAAATAAATAATCTTTAAAGTGACTTTAAAAAATTGAATTACCTTTAAGTTACCACCAAGCCTTCTGATTCCACGTCTTCGGATTTGTTTTCCTAGCCCAGGACAATTTAGGAGTGGTAAATTACAAGTGGGAGGAAGTGGTTCCTAGAAGTGACCTAATGTTTATAGAACTCCATTTATAGCTTCCTGCATGCTGTGAGTAATGTGACTGTCCGCAGTACCTTAGCGTCATATGCTATAGCTCCCATCAGTCTAACTTTGGTGGACTATCCCTTGTCATAGCCCTATTTGAAAATCATGGATAAGGATTTTAATCACTCAGTTTGGGTCAGCTGTCTAAGCATGAGCCAATCAGTTGCATCCACAAGAAAGAGTCCACATAGAATAAAAATGGTTCCTGAGGGACAAACATGCACATTAGAGAGAGGCACCGCAATTAGTATCTGTTACATTTGGCCTCCAGTTAAATTAGGCAAAAATGTTCTTGTCTTATTATGAGGTGCATTTTAGAGAAAACTAAACATGTGTAAATTTTAAATGCAAAAATTTAGGCACATAATGGAATAAATGTCAATTATCTAGAATATTTACTCATTTGGGACATTTCATTGTTTAATGATATGAATAAACATAAATTATAATCAAAGCCTTTTCCCATAGTGTCTTAGCATTACTAGAGTATTAAATTGTAAAATGGTAATTAAGTGACCTAGAAAAACAAAGCACTTTCAGTTATGATTGAAGTCCCGGGGAAAAATTGAGTCCATAATAAAGTAAGTTTCTCTAAGACATTTTTATGAAATATTCCAAGAACTGTTTCAGCCTCTAGCTCAATTGTTCTGAAGTTTGTGAGTTGAGGTGAAAATGTGTGATATTATTCTCTTTTTACTGAGATAGAAACCAAAATTTGGTAAGAACCATACATGAAAATGTATGTTAATCATTAGAAAAGGCTTAAAAATGTATGTTCCAATGACATGACTATATTGATACAGTTCTCAGCTGGAATACTATTTATGTGAAAATTCAAGCAGCTGCCACTACAAGAGTGTTTATACCAAAGGCAAATTGTTAAATATGAAGTGTAGGACCTAAAAGCTGCTCTTGGACAGATTTAAGAAAAAAACACACATAGTAAATAGACTGCATTGTTGTTGGCTGAAACCCATTTTCAGAAATACATTGCTCAGCACTAAAGTGGACAGTCTAATCAGTTCCTCTACAGAAATAGCAAGATTCTTACAAAGGAAAGAAAATCTACAGAGATGAAGCTGTGTGACTGGAAAATTTGATCCACATGGTTGTATTTTTAGATCTGTTAAAGATTGACCTCTGTTTGTAGTTTTTCAAGCAATAGTTTAATGTAAAATTAGCCTATTTGTAGCATTTCTATATTTCATGGAGTTGTGCTGTATATTATACCTTATTTATTATTTCTAGAAAGTAAATTATTCCCTTTATTAGTTGCAAATATTCCTTATTTTAAAACTATAAAGTAGTAGGTAGCCTACTTTGCATACAATTTTTATAGTATGTTCGGTGGAAATTTATAAAGGATAGAATATGCTATTTTGTTGCCTTCAAAATATCTGAAGTGTAAAAAGATGGTGAACAGATGGGGAAGTTCTTACTGGTGAAATCTAAACAAAAAGATTTTTAATTTTTTTCATCAGTTTATGGGAAAAAGAGTGGCTTCTCTATATTTAAAAACACGAACAGCCTTGCTATTTTCACAGGCATATTATTATTATTTCATTGATAAATGAGTAATTATGTGTGTTAACACATAAATACATGTATGTGAATAAGTAGCATGGTGACCAAGGAAAAAAACTCTAGAGTAAAACCATTACCTTATTTTAAACTATGCTTTTGCTAAACCTATTATTGGCAATTCAGTTGACAATCATATTACTATGTGATATTCAAATGTCAAATGCGTATCTCATTTTCAACCAAGACCATTACATCATTCCTTGTCAAATGCACTGAAATATGGCTAGGTCTAGCTCTGATTAGATAAGGGACCTCATGCTGGTGTTAGTAAATCCAACTCCAGGGATAGATTCCCAAGCTGAAGGAAATGGCAAAGTTATTATTGATGATGGTGCCAAGGCTAACAGGTTTCACATGTCCTTCATGAACATGTGGTGACAGCCCCAACAGCGACACAGTTAAGAGCCATTTGTTCAAGTGTCCCCAAATCATTGCTGAAAAAAAGGTAAAAAATCTGAAAATTTAAAATATCCATCAGTTTGGAAGTTTGCTCAACTCATTGAAGGTTTCCTGGTTCATTGCACTGACTGGAATCATATGAAGTATAATCCCTTATGTATGTGCAGAAGTTTGCCTCATTAGAGAGGTGATATAACATACACATTAGAATACAAGACGGGTTTGAGTCTGGGCTTCCTGCAGTTCTAACTGTGTAACTTTGACAATGTTTTTAATTTCTCTGAACATCAATTCTTCTATACAATTGTGATTATTGTGAAAGTTAAGTAAAAGTATGTAAAACACCAGTGAAACACCTGGTGACCAATACATAGTAGTTCTTTATGTTATGTTATTTAGCCTTTTCTCAATTTCATGAAATACGCAGTGTATGCTTTATAGTGTTTGTCTAGATCAAGAAACAGCATGAGAGAAGGGAAAGTGGCTTGTCCAAGGTCATACAACTAATGAGGGTGAAAGAGAATGAAGCCCAGGTCTCCTGATTTGAAATCCAGTATTCTTTAAGTGTCTGTGTAGAAAAAGAAACCCTGCAAATTAGACTATAATTAAGGTACTGCTATACTTGCAGAGGCAAAGTGAAATGGTGAATTGGTCCAATTACCTCCATAATTCAAGCCCAAAAGTACCAAAACACTTTTATCTAGTATGTCTGAATGTTTCAAACCAAATATCTGAATAATTGCCCCAATTATTCATATCATTTTGAATATATGTATAAATCTGGTCTTTTGTGGGGGAGGGGATGGGGGTAGTCTTTGAATCATGTCTCCAGTCTTTCCAACATAAATAGAGAGTATCATTTTTCATTTTTCCCTCTTAATTTGTTTCAAGATCCAGTGGCTTTTTTATTAAATTGAAGTTTGTGGATAAATGGGAAAATCTTTACTGAAATATGGTACTTCCAACTGTAATTTTGGCTTGAATTAGGCTGCTTACAAGCTCAACTGTACAACAGTGACAAGACATGGCCTTCTTTGTGGGTGAGCGTTGGGGGTGGGCACAGTGGGAAACATATTTTTTTAAATCCTTTTAGCTTTTATTCTACTTACAGAATTGAATTCTGATCCTGGAGAAAATGTTTCAACCCTGCTAAAAGGGGTTATATTCAAATCAGTCTGAGACAATTCTGATATCAGGAGTTGGTTAAAATTACAGTTATTTGAAACTAGAAGAAACCCACCCCTTCTATTTATTCCTGATCTTTACAAACCATGTGCCTATTTCAAGGTAAAATTAAATTCTTCTGATTATATTTCCTTAGCTATAGCCCTGAACCGAACGTAATATCAGCACTAAAATAGAAATCAGTCACGTTCGGAAAACAGCCAACAAAAGTTTTTGAAACTATAGAAATACACATCAATTAAAATAGATTGTGTGCAGTTAAAATCTAGTATCTGCACTAACAAAGTCTGCCAGCCCACCATCATTTATGTTTTGTAATAAATATAGTGCTTAGCAGAATGCGGGAATAACATTACCATGGATTGGCAAGCCTATTATACACGGAACAGGTACTACAGAGAAAGCAGGAAAGCAAGTGTCTTTGTTCTCTGTGAAGTCTGCATTGTAGAATGATCCTTAGAGATGAGGAAGGAAGAGGTTCAGACACAACTAGGGCCCATTTTAAAGGCTATGCTCAGTAAAATGCTGTGGGGACATAAGTTCCTCGGCATCAGTGTGTGTACCCTTTCTTATGTAGCTAATACGTCCTGTGCCCCTCTAGTCAACTTCCTGGTCTTTGCTTTAAAACCTGTCCAGACTGAAAGGCAGTGAAAGGTCCCCTCAAGCCATACAACAGGGGTGTGTACAGAGGCAGGTGAGATCGCTTCTCTCTGGCTGTGATAGGTTCTGTCTTTGGAATTTTCAGCCGGTGGCGTTTATAGTCTCTGCACTACTACCCCTTGTACCTGCTTGAGTGTGAAACGGAGGGCAGCCCCTTTACAGAAGAGATTGTGGAGAAGAGCGCCACACACAGTGTGAAACCTCAAAAAGCCGTCATTGACTGGATCTGAAAGGAAGCCTAAGAGGCAGAAAGAGAAAATGATAGAACAAGAAGTGGTTATAACTTAATTTCTAGATTTCAAGGGGGGAAATGCCACTGTGAAACTTCCCTTGCTCTACGGACAATCCAAGACCACTTTTTTTTCCACCGTAATCTAGAAAGGCTAGCATATGAATCAAATAAATTATAAGAAGAAACCCAAACCATTTATCAAATTGTGGTTGCTAAGGTACTGATAAAAAAGTTTTTATTTAAATAGCCATCCATTCTATAACTTTGGATCCAAAATTCTACTTCTAGGAATTTTTCCCAAGGAAATAATCATGCATGTGCCCAGAGATTTAACTCTAAGGCTATATGATGATTTTGACAAGAGTAAAAAAAGGGGACTCATTAGATATGTTATAATGTGTGCCTATGTACAATGTAATAAAATACAACCATTAAAATGAACATTTATTGAACATTTTAATTTGGTCTGCACATACTTTTCTAGTTCTCACTGTGGGCTGGATTCCAGCCAGGCTACTGTGGCGTATATTGGTATCTGCTTTCACCAACCTCACATTCTAGCAGGAAGACAAAAATGGAAATATTTGCTTATACTTGAGATAAGTGTGGTCATATATTAAGTGTAAAAAAACAAGTTTGAGAACATTGTACTTCTGATTTAGTTAAATATATGTATTGCACATACATATACAGTGCATATATATATATATATATAAGGTATGTGTATACTTATTGTTAGCTATTGCTGCATAACAAATCACCCCAAAGCAGTCAATTATTACCACTCATCAAACAATCAATTATTATTACTCATGCAGCACTGTAGGTCTGTGGATTGGCCGGAGCAGCTCTGCTCCACAGGTTCCATATGTCTCTCATCCTCCTTAGGACGCCAAGCTAGTCTGAGCATGTTCTTCTTGTGGTAGTGTCAGAAGCAACAGAGAGAGCAGAGACCAGGGAGTCCTCCTTAGGTCTAGGCTTAAGAATATTTAGCAAAAAACATAGAAAAACTGCAAGATACATAGGCACAAATATTAATTACCTGAATGGTTAAGATTATGTGTAATTTTCAATTTCTTCTATTTTTTCTAAAGTTTTAATGGCAAAAATATACTACTTTTATAATCAAAACCCAACAAAAAGTTATTCACCAAACTGAATTTTCACAGGTTTCCTAAGAGCCACACACTCAAAATAAAAAATCCCAGTTCATTTACGAAAATAACAGTCCCCTTTAATTTGCTTTATTTTTGCATGTACACAACTAAATCACAACTAAATGTTTTTATATGGAAGGAAACTAGGTGACACCTTGAGTTGCTGGTGTTGTTTTTCAGAAGATGTGTGGTCCTTCATCTCACAGTATTCCTCATAGTGGCACATAAAAGAAATGCTCTGTGTGCATCCCTGTATTTTGCTTTCTTTTCTCATGTAAGTGAACATTTTTTTCTTTTCCCATAAGCTGCCTTAGGAAGCCCCCCACCTTTCTGTTTTTTGTTTTTTGTTTTTTTTTTTTTTGGTGCCATGATTAGATTGAGTGGTAGAAGATTTTAGTGAATCATTCTACCAATTAGGCTAAAATATTAAAGACAAGTAACTTGAGAAGGAAACTTGCATATCTATAGCACTTTGCAGCAGATGTATCCTATTTACTTCTTTATTTTATTGCTTAATGACTGGATCTGAAGTAATTGCACCATTTGACAGATATTTATTTGTAAAATGTGATTCATTCAGTCAGACACTTTTAGAATGATTTTCATGCCAAGTGTTAAAATTGTGTAGGCTTGAGTGGCTGTTTCAAAAGATGCAAACACGCATGTAAATTCCATGCATCAAGCACATCTACTTTCGGCTCTTTTTATTATAAAAATATTCCAGTTGACAAAGAGTGCTAGTGAACAGACGGCAGGGACTCCTGGACTTTAATCAACCACAATCACTGGCAGAGTTCAGAATTAATTTCCTAACCATGAATCACCTGCAGACAATGAATCACATTCTAGAGAATTTTGCCAAACAAAACAAGCCATCATGCCTTGTACAACTTTTGAGGACAGGGCCATGGAAACTCATTTGACTAGCATAGTTGAAATAGTGAAAAGAAAAGAATATTAGAGAATAATGGGACAAATTATCGAACTGGTGACTTTCAACTCACAAAGACTAGAGTTCAGCAAGAAAACACTCCTTTCTGAAATGGTCTACCCACTGGTTGGATGCCATTCCTAAATTCTAGCTATTGACAGGCAAGGTAAAGGATTCTGTGTTAATAATTTTTGACTATGAAAAGTTCTGCACATTACAGCATAGAAATCAGAACATTTCCAGCTATGCTTTAAGCAAAAAATTAGGAGCTTTTCCTTTAGTTTCTATTTCAGACACTATCTCTCTATGGACAGAAAGGAATTGGAAGAATTAATAAATATTCAGATAAGTGAGCTGAAGAAATGCTTTTGAGTGAAATGGCCGTTTTTATACTTAAATTATTGGCATGATTGCCTTAATTTTCTATTTTCTTTTCCCGATATAAAACAAAGGAACCAATTACCTTTACTTGTTTCTAGACACTATGAAAAATCTAAGAATTTAGTTTTAAGACATGTGATAAAATATTTAGAATTTTGTATAGTATCATCCAAATAAAACTGATCACTTATAAAGGAAATATTTTTATTTTCAAATTTGAATGCAGTTAATTTCAAACTACATCAAGTGAAGAATCTGCCACTGTGAAAAACAAAAGGCCTTGGCAAACCTAAGATATTTGACGTACATTGGTCCAAATTATGTATGCCATTATAAACAGAAAAAAGAATAAGTAGAAAATTCTTACTGAGAAATAATAGTGAATAATAAGAATATGTGAATGCATTATTAGACAAGTATCAAAAACTCCAACTGGCTCAAATGTGTTTTCTTTTCACTGATTGATCATTATTGTCAAATAAATTTGCCCTTACAGATACATCCAGCATTGGCACATAAAGAAAACAAAAAAGAAATATTCATGTCATATGGCATAGAATAAAACAATTTTCCAGATGAGCAATCAATATTTTATTTTAGACCATGAAAACAGGTAAACTGAGCTATAAAGCATCCATCGTGAGTCACTTTAGCCAGGTGAATGGAACACATTAACTATTATTATTATTGAGTAAAGCTAGCTGGAAATTTTTTCTTTGACTCATATACAATTTTGTTATGCTATCCTGTATCCTTCAGTGGGTTGTCTTCCAACTGCTTGATCATTTCCTCTAACTCACTGATTGTCTTGGTGCCTGGGCTTGCATCTCTCCTCTTTTACACAGTTTCTATCATTATCCTAAGTGCCTGGAAAGATCTTGCTCAGCTCAAACAAACTCTTACCTCTCAGCACTTTGGTCTCATCTCCAATGACTTTCCTTTCCTTTCTAGTGCCCTTTAGGTATCCACCACCAAGTTGTAAATCTTGGACCTCAGTCTTTACCTGGAATTGCTTGATCTTTTAAATTGCAAATTCGGACTGTAATTATTTGGCCCTAAATTCTCATTCTCAGACTATTGCCCAGTTATTTCCAATACTTTTTCTTTAACCTCTGTTTTTTAACTACTTTAACAAACATTATGGAGAGTGCTGGTGGTTCCTTATGTTGTTCTAGATATTGGAGCTCCTGGAGTGAACAAGCAAAGATGGCTGCTCTCATAGAGTTTACATTCAAAACCTTTGATCCTTCTTCATTCTCTTGATCAACTTTCCTCTATCTTCCTTTTCTACATAGCTTAAGTCCCATCATCCATCATTTCAACTATTCTGCTTTTAATATACTAACTTCCTTGCTCATTATTCTTCCATCATCTACTGGCAGAAACCATCTATTGGCAGAACCCCAAACTTAGAGGAATTCAACCACCTCGCTCAGCATATTCACCTCAATGACTAAACATAATTTAGAGGAAATCACATAACTGTGCAAATAGATGCCACAGTAAATTCATGTTCTCTACAACAGCAAATGGGTCTTCCATACTTCCAAGAAATTCTTTCTTCTGTTTTCTTAGCTCTTTTCTAGATCCCTTGGCTATTTATTTCAAACAAACAAAGAAGCTTAATAATGTTGGCATCCAAAGCAAGCAGTTTCAAATGGGCCCACAAATCAATCTATATACAGCAGTCCTTCCCTTATCTGTGGTTTCCCTTTCTGTGGTTTCAGTTACTCATGGTCAACCATGGTCTGGAAATATTAAAAGGAAAATTACAGAAATAAACAATTCGTAGGTTTTAAATTGCATACCCATTCTGAGTAGCATGGTAGGATCTTGTGCCGTCCACTATGTCCTGCCTGAGATGTGAATCATCCCTTTGTCAGCTGTATACACTACCCGCCCTTAGTTACTGAGAAGACATGTTGTTTATTCAATCAAAAAAACATATTATATATAGGGTTAGGTACTATCTGTGGCTTCAGACATCCACTGGGGGGTCTTGGAATATATCCTCCATGGACAAAGGGAGACTACTATAATTCATGATGTGACTAACAAATGATGGTGATTGCTATCAATGCAGAATATCTCAGTGTCCTTTTTATAGTAATCAGGGCTCAGATATTGAGGAAACAGAAAAGTTTCTGGGCCTTGGTTGGGATGGAGCAACTAATTTGCTTTACCTTGGAATTAAACATTTTATTGAGTTAAATATTTATCTATCTCTAACCTAAAAGTCAATCTGTATGTGGTCCAGGATGGCAGAGCAGCTCTGCTCCACACAATCACTCAGAGACCCAGTTCTTTCTATCTTGCTTCTTGGCATCCTGGCATCATCTACATCAACAGTGCCTACAGTTTGAAGCTGATTTGTTGTTAATTTCGGGATCCTGAGGGAGGGAAAAAGAAACAAGGAAGTCCATGGGTAGAAACCATTTTTTAAACAAACAATACGGAAGTTGCATATATCATGTGTGGCCACATTCCACTAGTTAGAATATGGCCAAATGACAACACAGCTCCACTGGGAGAGCTGGGAAATGTGGACTTTCGTTGGGCATTTGCTCAGAAAGCAGAAGATGAATGCTAGTGGACAACTAGCCATCGCCACCCCACCATATATAAGCCAATAGTTAGAAGTTCTATACCTTTATCCCAGACTCCTTTCCTTAACTTCAGACTCAAGCATTTATCTGCTTACTGAACAGCTCCATTTCTATCTCCCTCTTATACCTTAAATTCAGTCCCAAGTAGAATTTATAATCTTCTCCATCCCATGATCCCCATACTCCATTCCACCAACAACAATTCCACTTCGCTTGTTTCTTATCACAGCAGCAGAAAGACCATTGAGTTCCCCAAAACAGGTAATTATGCTTCATTCTTCATTTCCCTGCCTCCATCGCTCTTGCTGCCCACCCGCATATTCAGTCTATCACAATGGCCTATTGATGTTCTATTCTACATCTCTCCCAATCCTTAGTCACTGCTACTTACTACCTTTAGTACTACCTTGAGTATGTCTCCATCTTTCATTGTTACCCCATCTAAACTTACAAATATCCCCTTTCTCTGAATATGTTTGATTTCTCAGTTTGCACAGCAAAAGTTCAGCACACAAAGGACATTAATTTTTCTAAGTCTATTGGGTATTGTGAGTAGTAAGAAGTTGGAGAGTGGGAGCTTTATCTACAAGTTTACCCAAGTCTCCTCACCTCTTGAGTTAAGAAACTATGTGCTCTCATTTTCTAGTGATGTACATAGCAAGGGATACCTGTATTCTCCACAGCACAGCCTGTGATCTTTCTAAACTGCAAATCTAATCTTACCACACTACCACATATGTAACTTTTCAATGGCTTCCCATTGCACTTAGGAAAAAATCCAAATTTTTAACATGGCTTGAAAGTTTTACATATTCTGATTTTTGCTTACCCTTACCAGCCCTCTGCCTGAACTTTTAACTCTGAGCATGGATAGTTTCTTCTGGTTCTTTGCATGCACCTTGTTTTGAGTCCTTTGCTCATAGCATTGAATTTAACTTGAACTCTCTTCTTGAGGCTCAGACCCTTTTGTCTGACTAATTCCCAGTCACCCCTCAGGCAGCAGTTTAGTGATCATGTCTTCCATGGCAGTCATGGGACCCTCACCTACAGGTGGAATTAGGTGTCTTTTTGCTACTTACCCTTTAGCATCTGGTACTTACCCTCTATTAGCACTCATAAAACTTTTTTGATATAATTGCTTTTTATTATTTGTTTCTCCATCAAGAATGCAAACTCTGTGATGACAGAGACTATTCTGGTCTCTGTTGTATCTACAAATAGAGTTTAGAATGTAGGAAATGCCCAGTAAATTTTCATCAAATAATCATTTAGTATTTGGATATCTGAGTAGTTTGGAGTGAGAATAAAAGTACTACCACAGTATTTAGTTGTAATTAAGAGTTCTTGACACAATTATAATTAGGATGAACAAATTTATTTATTTATTTACTAGAGCACATTTTTATTTAGAAATAAATGAATGATGTCAAGGCAGACATGGAAATGGCAGAGTCTGCTGGCTGTCTGGTCTCTCTTCTTTGTTTGAATCCTATTGTGCAGTCCACGTGTACAGAGCTCTTGCCTTAGGCCCACAGTCTGATTTCCTGGGACCTACTTTGGTGAAAGTTATGCAGAGATGGTGAGCATGGAGACATTAGCCCATCAGCTGGTCTGACTCTATTCCAAGTCAAACCTCCCTTTTGTGTACTTGGCCTAAAAAACAGTACTCATCCATAGTGGTAATTGATTGTGAAGTGTGTCATTGATAATCATTGATGATAATGTATCAATGTTTATTACCTTTTTTTATAATTAGGGAAGATTCAATGCCATCTCTTTAATAGCATCACTCTTGCCATTTTTCATTCTATATGTTTTCTTGAGTGGGAAAGAAATGATGCAGTCCACGCCAGAGCTGACAATGGCAGTGAAATATACATGTGATAGATACCTGGTTATCCGGTTTTGAAAATAGAAGCAAGAGTGGTTTTCTCGTCATGTAAACAAGTTCACCTATATACAGAGACTATGAAATCACCGAGTCTGAATTAAACAAGAGCAAACTTTGACACTGCCACCCTAGATGATAGGGAAAAGCAAGAGACTCACTAGACCAAGGGAAAGTCTCAGGGCTGAGCAAGACAGGGTGGTGGTGCTACAGGGAAAAAAATGGAGACATCCTTCCAAAAATGCGTGGGTCTTAAGGAGATGCATTTAACTCCTCCAGTCAGGTAGAAGCAGAAATTCCACCAGCAGACTCCAGTGGATGTCTGTTCTAGATAAATTTCTGTTACTTAGAAGGAGGGATGTGGACACTCTCTTCATGAAGCTAACTGGATGTCATCATGGATTTTATTGCAAGGGAATTTAGATTAGAAACTTCACTGTCATGCATCAGTGACATACAAGTCCTTTTAAATATTATTACTAAAACTAATCACACGCATTTCAAACATAACATTTAGTTCTACATTCAACTGGTGTTTAAAACTATGTCACAGCAGACAGTTTTTAATTTCAGGCTTCCAGGCTTTAATTAATTTAGAGGACAATTTATGTCCAAAGAGAGAAAGTCTCATCATGAGTGGAATTTGCATGGAGAGAGACACTAGGACAGAAAAAGCAACTATCCACAGGGCCCCCACCGACACAGCAGATGTGTCTCCCAAAGAAAAGAGAGTATACAATCCTCCTTTCCACTACCTCTATCAGCACTTCACAGAAGACTCACAAGTTACCTTAACCTGATCTAGTGTCTGAGCCTACCAGGCATCCTTCTGGTTTTATACTTGGAGACATCTGGAAGATGGTCAGGGAATTTGGTGATGTTCTACGACGCAAAAGTGTGTGGAATGATGTCTTCTCTAGAGACTTGATATAGAAATACTCAATAGTTTTGCATGTTTCACATTAACATAATCAGGTCCTGCAGACCCAAACATAGACAAGTACCCTTTCTTAATTGTGTTATTCTTCTCTTCAGTTCGTTTGCTGTGTTTATTATTGTTCTTGTTGCTCTTGTTTGTTTTGTTCATTTGAAAAGTCAGTGCTTTTTAAAAGCATGTTAACGAGTTATGTACTCTTGAAGAAAAATTTCAGAGGACAGGGTGTAATGTCTCAAAGAGCCACAAGTCTTAATGTTTCTAAAGATTTAAACATTCTCAGACTTGCTCCAGATGAAGAATCTCTAGTCCGTGAAAACATCCATCAGCTGTCTTTCATCTTCCTCCACCTTCCTCTCAAATTATGTGTGAAACTATAACATTGTAGACTGGTTACTCCCCAATGAATCCCAAGCTGTCCTAAAGATCATTTTCTACCACCCTGAAGGTTTAAATACAACTACATTTAATTGGCACTGGTGGGCAATTCATTGGGGGAGTTGCAATGTGACTATTCAGGAAATGTCTGCCTGCCATAGGGTTGGCAGACTTATTCCTCTAAAATCTCAGAAGATCCCTTGTCGAAACGTTTTGTGCTGCAATGTTGATTATATGTCCAGTTCAATCAATCAATCAACAAATATTTATGTTAAATGCCTGTTCTATCACTACTGCTGACACGACTCTCCCCCTCCATTGGCCAATGTGCTCATGTGACTGTTGTTCAGACAAAGGTCAGGATGAATCCTGTCTGACCCTGGTGATTGCATGCTGGTGCTTCTAGCCCTTCCTAAATGGAAAAACCAATTAACCCACCAAGTAGTTATTGAGCACCCACAATGTGCCCACAATTGTAGCGGGAAAGACCAGGGTCTCTCCCTCCCCCTCCCCCTCCTTTGCTCTTTCAATAAGAGTGTATTATATTAATACCTAACATTTGTATAGAATTGTGCAGTTAACAAAGTATTTTTATTCTTAATTGTACCAAAAATGCAGAGAGGAGGGTGTTTTTCCTCTTTCATAGCTGAAGAACCAGGAGATTGGGATTGTCCAAAGTCATAGCCAGTACAGAGTGACTTTCCCCAGCACCACATTTCTCTCTGCTATATATAAAGCACTGTAATAAGTGCTTGGCCTGGGAATAGGAGTGATAAAGAGATGAGTAAGATAGTTTTTGACCTCAAAACATTAATATTAGAAGTAATGTAATGCTTTTGTTTCACTCTAAAACAAAACTGAGAGCCTGGTGCAATTCAGAATCCCTCCCTCATACCATCTAGTAATGACCCAAATCTCTGGAGTCTTCCATAGTTGCCCTGACCTCACAGGAGTCCTCCTTGCACAACTTTGTCTGGGGCCTGATTCAAGCCGCATTTCTCAGAGCCACGCTTCTTGAAAGCTGTGTGTACAGCTGTATCTAAATGTGGTGTGTGTTTCCTCACCTGCTACGCTCTCCAGATCACTCCAGTGTGGCTGCTAGCCCCGTTGTTTCACTCAAATAACTTATGATAAGGTCATGGTTGACGTTCGTGTCACTAAAGTCAAAACAATTTTTTCTCCTTATCTTTTATTTCTGAAAAGGCAGAAAAGCATAGTGGTAAACAAAGCACGGAACTCTGAAGTCAGACTGCCTTGGTTTGAAGATTAGCTGTGTTTACTAGTTGCATGACCTCAAGGAAAGTACTTAAGCTTTCTGTGCTTCACTTTCTTCAGGCATACAATGGGGATGATGATAATGTCTACATCAGAGTATGGGTGGGAGGATGGATTCAATGAGTTAATATATGCAAAGCTCTGAGGAAATGTCTGACATGTATTAAATGCTACAGGTGTGGATGTTATTTATTATTGCCTAAACTTCTTGAAATGTAAATTACCTTTTTCTTCTTTAATTCCAATCTCCTGTTGATCTCTGCCTCACCATGTTCTCATGATTTTACTGTATTCTTTCTAATAGCTTTTCTCACTCTCCTTTGCACTTGTGCTCTCTCTCTCTCTCTCTCTCTCTCTCTCTCTCTCTCTCTCTGTCTTTTGTTTGTTTATTTCTAATTTAACAAATAAATGTTTAAGTTCTTCAAGTTTCACTTACAAGATTCATTCTTTTTATTTTACAAGATTCACTCTTTTCATCAGTTTTCTATCCCTTGGCAATCTCATCAAAATTCACACATTGGAAGACCAAGTTTATTCAAATGTATCTTCTGAACTCTTGATTGACATAACAAACTGCCTTCTTGACATCTCCACTTGGATGTCTCTTATGTAACTTCAACTTAATCTTTCTCCCCAAACTGGTAACCTTCAGGTGTTCACCTCTTAGAAAATATAACCAGCAGGAATTATCTGGGCTACTTCTGTGACACTCATCACTAATATCCAATCCATCACTAAGTCCTGAAAATTAGACCTTCCATATCCTTTTGTTCTTTTTTTATTTCAAAATATTAATTAAGGGGATACAAGTGTTTTTGTTACATGCATATCTCATATAATGCTTAAGTCAGGGCCTTTGGTGCGCCCATCACCAGAATAGTGTTCATCGTACCCAATAGGTAAGCTTTTACCCCACACCTTACCTTCCTCCCCTGCTTCTTAGTTTCTCATGTCCTTTATATCACTTTGTGCCCAGGTGTACCTATCTATTAGCTCCCACTTGTTAGTGAAAACATATGGTGTTTGATTTTCCATTCCTGAGATACTTCTTAGGATAATGACCTCCAGGTTCATCCAAGTTGCTGCAAATGACATTATTTCATTCCTTCTTATGGCTGAGTAGTACTCCATGGTATATATGTATAACCACATTATCTTTATCCACTAATGAATTGAATAGCACCTTGGTTGATTCCACATCTTTGCAATTGTGAATTGTGCTGTGATAAACATTCAAGTGCAGGTGTCTTTTTGATAAAATTATTTATTTTCCTTTAGGATACCCAGTGGTGGGATTGCTGGATCAAATAGTAGGTCTACATTTATTTCTTTGAGGACTCTCCATACTGTTTTTCATAGAGGTTACACTAAGTTGCAGTCCCACTAACAGTGTATTACCATTCCTTTCTCTCTGCATCCACACCAGCATCTATACTTTTTGACTTTTTAATTATGGCAATTCTGACAGGGGTAAGGTGGTATCTCATTGCAGTTTTGATTTGCATTTCCTTGATGATTAGTTACGTTGAACATTGGGAGGTCAAACTATCCCTGTTTGCCGACAATATGATCTTGTATCTAGAAAACCCTAAAGATTCTATCAAAAGAATTCTGGATCTGGACTTGATAAATACATTCAAAAAAGTCTCAGGTTACAGAATGAATGTAAACAAATCAGTAGCATTTCTATATACTAATATAATAACAGTCAAGGGGAGATTCAAATCAAGGACTCAATACCATTCATAATAGCCACAAAGGAAATAAAATACCTGGGAATATACTTAACAAAGGAGGTCAAAGATCTCTACGAGGAGAACTAAAAAAACACTGATGAAAGAAATTGCAGATAACACAAATGAATGGAAAAACATCCCCTGCTTATGGATTGGTAGAATCAACATCACTAAAATGTCCATACTACCCAAAGTAATTTACAGATTTAACACAATCCCCATCAAAATACCAGCATCATATTTCACAGATCTAGAAAAAATAATCGTATCCTTTTTTCACATATTCCTCATTCCCAGTCAATGCTACCATCATCTTTCACTTAGAATGTTGCAATAGCTTTCAAAGGGCTCTCTTCTCATTACTCTGACTCCTGTCCATCCACTTTCCACACATCAAGCAGAATGATCTTTTCAAATACAAGGAGATGCTATCATCACTTGCTTAGAGCACCTTGATGGCTTTCTTATACTCTTGTAATAAAAACGAACTGTTGATAACTCCTTGACTGAGCTCACAAAACCCACATATCTCAACTTTAAATCATCTCACACTTCCTTTTGCTTTCTTACTGCAGAGTCATCGACCAATGTTTCATTTCATTAAAAGTTCCTCATTCACTCTCAGTGTAGGGCCTTTGCACATGCTGCTCCTTCTCCTCTTTCCTTCCTCTTTTCCTCCTTATTCCTACCCATCTTGGCATCTTGGCTGTATCATCACATCCTCAGGAAAGCCTCATCTGACCTTCCTGACCATAAAAATTTTCCATATCCCTCTTCTTGTGATATTTATCATTGTTGTAGTTTTATATTCTTTCATGTCATTGTTTGCTTATGTCTGTCTCATAGAGTAGACTACAAATTCTGTGAGGCTATGCCTTTTTGGGGGGTGGGTACTGTTGTATAAATAGGATGTGGCATATAGATGTCACACCAGTATACACTGGTTAAAAGAACTTAACCCTGGACAGTCTGAGTCCAGCTCTATCTTTATAGCATAAGGCCTAGAACACAACAGACTTTGTCCTACAGAGTTAACTACATGAATGCATGTATGATAACTGTGCTTAACTAACTGTGTTCGATCTACCTGGATAACTAAAACAGCTTAAAACTTGCCATTTTTTAATACATGTAGTCACAGGAACTGAGGTCAAATGAACTAGAGATTTATTAGAGGACATCATAATTTGTATGACTGACACTCAGGACTGGAATAATAAAACATATAAATATATATGTATGCTTTATTTAGAGACAGGGTCTTATGCTGTAGCCCAGGCTGGAGTGTAGTGGCATAATCATAGCTCATTGTAACCTCAAATTCTTGGGTTCAAACAATCCTCCTGCCTCAGCTTCCCAAGTAGCTAGTATTACAAGTGTGCATCACCACACCCAGCTAACTTTTTTTTTTAATTTTTGTAGAGATGGGGTCTCACTAAATTGCCCAGGCTGGTATTAAACTCCCAGCCTCAAGCAATCCTCTCACCCTGGTCTCCCAAAGTTCTGGGATTGCAGGAATGAAACACCACACCCAGATTAAAGCATATTAATTCATTTCATCTTCTTAAGATCGCTAAGGCTGCAAATCCTGGGTCTTCTCTACACACAGGCACTATTACATGACCAAAATGTAACAAGATAATTTTATTTATTAGCTATATCTTATTCAAACTCTAATGTATAGCTAGTATTTGAATTCTTTTTTTCCCTAAAAGGAGGCTGTTTTAAATTACGATGACTAAACAGACCCTACTGATATTCTCTAAACCACAGTAAGGGAACAAGCTGGAATTCCATTATTTCACCTTCAGAATGGCCAGAAATATTTCAAACTTCAGCCTTTTGATTACTTCCTAGATGAATAACAATGTGGTTGGTTTTACTAAAAAACGAGAAAAAACGTACAGGCCTTTCTTATTCTGCAACTCTGTCCCAGCACTTACTAATAAAATGAATTATTTTATGACCTTGATGTTCAAATGTCAAAGACTCTAAATTTGCTGCAGATACAAAATTGGATGACTTTGCTTGGGAAATTTTTCCCTATTAATATTATAGGGTCTTTTTTTTAAAGGCATCTGGACAGTTCATTTGAATGGCCACAAGAGAGCAGTAAGAAATTAAAGCTTAGGAGGATGACTCATAGTCACACTTACGTGTGTGCTTTTTGCTATTAGGAAGAATTGAAAGACAAACTTACTTATATTTGTTCTTAAACTTGACAATATAGTGTAGAATTTCTTTCCTTTTCTTTTTTTTAAAGGCAATTTAGGAAAGACAATATAGATAGCATTACTAAATTAACTGAAAAGAACCTAAAGTTAGGGGTTTTAGGAACCTCAAATTCGTGTGTGAAAATAGAAGAAAATAATTACCCTGGGCAAAGGGACGTCTTGAGGGATCATACAGCGCATCCCTGCGGATTATGCAAGCCAGACAGAAAGGTATGTAACCCATTTAAAAAGCCCCACAGAAGAAGATTCCAGCATCTCTTTTTAGAGCATGGCCAATATTTGAACATGTTAACTATTAGGACATTTTTAAAAATGTCTAATCCTATTCTCTCATGTTATACTTTAGCTACTATTTTAAATAGTATCTAGGAATTGGATCTTTCTCAAAAGTCCATCCCTCTTTCTTTATGTGTCCCTGCTTTTTTTGCACACACAAACTTTACCATTTTTTACTTGGAATGTTGGATGCCATGAATTTTAAAAATGAATTTAAAAATCATGAATTTGCAAAATGACCAGCAATGAGATGCTATTAAGAATCAGTCTGAAAAAAAGATTAACAACAGGTAGAAAAATAGGCAAAGGGTATGAGCAGGCAATTCACAAAAGTAGAATCACAGATAGTCAATATATATACAAAAATTTGTTCATGCTTAACAGTAAACTAAGAAATGTAAATTAAAATGGGATATTTTATATTATTAGATAAGCACAGATTTAAAAACACTATAATGTCCGGTGTTAACAAGAGAGAAAATCCACTCAAGAACACTGAGGCATATGTTAGAACAACTTTCATGAGAACAATTTGGAAGTATATATTAAAAACTTTTTAAGTATAAATTTTCTTTAACCTAACAATTTCACTGCTAGTAATTTATTCCACAGAAACAATTAGACAAATATAAATATAGGTTTTAACAGTAAAAAGAATTGAGAAAATAAAAACTTAAATTGTCTCAAAAAAGAAGAATTGGTTAAATAAAGTATAGCCATACAAATGTGTTATTATGAAAGCCATTAAAACTACTATAAATATATATTCATTGGCATTGAAAGTCTGTGGCACATTTTAACTTAAAATAAGGTTGAAAACATTATATATGGTACGATTCCACTCAGGAAGAAATTGCAAATGACTGCATAAAACAATGTCTGGATGATATACACCAAAACAGCAATTATATCTGGGTAATGATCTTACAGATGATTTTTTTCTTTTTTCTTTAGAACTTCTTGTGGAGTCTGAGTTTGGTTTTTGGTTTTGCTTTAACAATTAACATGTGTTACTTTTAAAACCAGTAAAAACACAAAAAGCTATTTCTATGTTAGAAAAAAATATCCTCAATCTTAACAGTTAGTTTGGTAAATTTGTAAGAAGTTTGAAATCTAATCTCCATATAGCAAGTTGCAATGAAAACATGGCTTAACAAAACACAATATATGGCATCTCCATTTTCATAATAATATGAAAGAAAAATACACACCAACAAACTACCAGGGTATATGCAGGTGGTTTCTACATGCAACTAATATAACTAGGTGAAATTTAAAAAAAAAAAAAAAAAAATCCGTTAAAATGGATTTTCATTCTTCAAAATATAAAAATTTTTTTTTTTTTTTTTTTTTTTGAAGAAAAAAATCCTCCTCACCCCTTTTATCCACGAACAGGCCAGTGATGTGACATCCAATGTATTTCATTTTTTCTAGATGTTCTAAATGACCATATTCTTATTGATTTTCAGGCCAATATTTAACCTATAATTAAATAATGAAGTATCTTTCAGAGAGGTCTTCACTTAATAGGTGTTCTATGTAGCTGAGGATCTTTTATATACTGATAAAAATCATTACATAAGAAAGTTTCAATTACGACACATTTGGAAAAGAATACTATATATCTTAGTAGATAAGCTATTAACAATTATTTATTTTTGACCATTTTTGAATTACTTCTATGATTTTTAAAATTATCAACTACTGAATATTTTCTACAAACCTAGTACTAGATTGGACCTCAAAACAATACTGCAAGATAGATATCGTTATCCCTAATTTCAGGTGTCAAACTGAGGCTCAGTACTTTGCCCATGAATGATGTAGCTGGAACTGGGAAGTTATCCCACGTACTACAGGGTCCCCATAGCCTTGCATCTTTTTTTTTTTTTTTTTTTTAACAGAAGAGGCCCTTTTCCCCACACTTTTCTCTCTATAGCACTTTCTCAAGCATTTCAGGCCTATTTTCCTCCTGTCACTTAACTCTTCCTCATGGGGGAAAAAAATGTTTACGAGATACCTTTGGAGAGCGCCATTTCAGTGTTTTGTAATTTGCCCCTAGCTTATGCTTGTGGGAATGGAGATGTGGGCTGTGGTGGTGGGCCAGCTCAGAGCCCTCTCCCCAGCTTACCACCAATGGCCTGAGTCTTCTTCAGATAATTGTTCACTTCTTGCATTTTATGGTTCCTCTTTTGTGCAACTAGGACATGTATCCTTGCTACCTTCATTAATTAGTTGGTTGCAAATCCACTCCCTTAAGAATGTATTTTATTCTTCCCAGAAAAATAAAAAATGACATCATGGAGACATGAGAGCAGAAAAGGAAGTAAATGCTTCTGTTTTATGTATCACATCTGAAAATACAGTCTTCAGCAGCCCATGAAATGGTATTTGATAGCTAGAGTATTTAAATGTCCTCAACTGGCTCACAGGATAGCTTAGAGACAGGACATGGAGGATATAGTTATACAATAGAGAAAGCTTTGCCATGAACGATGAGTAAATGCACTAGTCATTTCCAGTCTTCATTCTGGCTAACTTTAAAAAGGAATTATTCACCTCGTACTGGCCTTTGCCCTTTTTGGTAAAAAGGTTCCTTAAACTTCTGAGAATCTCTCTCCCCCTCCCCTTTCTTTCCTATTCCCTGACTATCACCCTCTTTCCACTCCCACGCCTTTTCTTTGTGCATACTTTCAAAGATATGTTGAAACACAAGGCAATAGGTTTGAACTTTAAGAAAATCCAAAGGGAACTGAAAAGAGCAAAGACATTCAAACAGCAAATAGGCAGGAAGGTAAGGATGGCGGTGATGAGGAGGGAAGGGCTGCGAGCGGAGCAGGGGATTCGAAACACAAGGCACTTCCTTTGCTTTGGCTGCGTCACCTAGCATCCATTCTGTCGGGAAAAGGAGATGCAGGAACACTTCCTTAAAGAAATTCTGTGTGAGCAGATATGGCACAATAATATGCAAAAACTCTTTGAAAGATGTTCTGATAAAAACTCCAGGTATGAGTTTTGTCTCTCAGCTTGCTTAACCTTCACATTCCAGGAATCCAGAAGTGCCTTGCTGACATTAAAACAGGAGGAGTGTTATCAGTAATTTTTCTCTTTTAATATTTAAAACCTGGATTTTTTAGTAGAGTTAATAAATTATATGGCAAGTATGAGGTTGCTCAACTTAATGAAAATAAAATGTCAGATTTAACATTGACTAAACATCTAGCATGTGTTGGGTTCTCTTTCTAGGCACTATCAGAAACTAAAGGAATGCAGGGCTCTCTCAAGAATTAAGGCAACTATGGAAACAAGCACACGAAAATTAATGGGCCCTGAGTTAGTTGTAGTAGATGGAGACTCCAGAAACAGTCCTGAGCCTTTTTCTGGCTAGGGAGGCTTAAATAAATTCAATGATTTGGTCTTTTATCTACTCATTAGGTGGCTATGTCAGGCACGATATAGCCCACCATGGGTAAGATAAAGGTTGTTTCCTCAGGTAGCACACATTCTTGTACAGACAGAAAAAAATACACAAGTGAGCCAATAAGCCAACTAGATAATATTTTATTTTCTGAAAGAAATAAAATAAGGTAGTATGATGGAAAATCCATCAGGGATTTCTTTAGATTAGGTGACCCAGGAAGAGTTCTCTCAGGAGCTGACATAACAGATCAGCTGGAACTCAAAGGATGAATGAGAAGTTAGTAGTGTGATGAGACAAGAAGAAAGTCTTCAAGAAGAGGGAACAGCCCACACCCCTTAAAGGTTTCAAAACAGGACCAGGAAGAGGCCATTGTGCATGGAATATGGTGTGAAATATGACGAGTGGTAAGAACTGAGGTCAGAGAAATAACTACAGCACAGTCCCAATCATGTCAGGGTTTTTTTTGTTTGTTTGTTTTTGTTTCTTAGAGAGAGGATCTCACTCTGTCACCCAGGCTAGAATGTAGCAGCATGATCATAGCTCATTGCAACCTCAAACTCCTGGCCTCAAGTGATCCTCCTGCCTCAGCCTCACAAAGTGGTGAGATTAGAGCCTAAGCCACTGTGCCTGTCCCTGCTCGGGCTTTTAACGTCACAGAAAGAAGCCTGGATGTTGATTAGAGTGCAGTGAGAAGTCATTGGAGGATTCCAGCAGGAAAGAAAACTTATTTACATTCATTTTTGGAAGAGAATCCAGGCTTCTCTGTGAGGAATGAACTATAGGAAAATAAGAATTAAAGAAGAGAGGTGAGTTATGAAGTTATTGCATAGGTCAGGTGAGCAAAGATGGTGCCATGAACCAGAATCATGATACAATGTTGGGTAGGACTAGGGCTTTTTCTGGTACATCTGCAAGTCTCTGGCAGTCTTCCTCTGAAAGATAACACATTGTCTCACAAATTGAACTTGCTGGTGACAGTCACAATTAAAGTACAAATCAGATGAGCCATAGCTTTACACTAGATAAACATTTTCATGTTTAGTTCTATTCATTATAATTATTTTTTCCAACTTAAGAGCAACTTAAGAGCACTCCATAGCTTAAAATGCGGATCACATTGTCTTCACTCTTCTCATCCAAACCCCTATGATTCTCAATATCCCCATTCATCACAGGCAAAGAAGAGGGTGGGAGGGTCAATAAGTTGTTCATGTTAACATGGAAAATGAGAGGTAGAACTGCTAGCAGAACACAGGTACTATGTCTGGATTTCAATAATACTGTAATCAGAACCACATTGCTTTATAACGGGAAATGTGGGCTTCTAAGAACTGTGAAATGGAGATTTACCAACTGACCTAATCATACAAAGCAAATGTCAAACTGCAATAGCAGATTTTTGTACTCCTGTCTGCCTGAAGAGCAGAGGTTGGGGCCCCTGCCCGGCATAGATCACGAAGCACACAATTACCCAGGCTCCACGTTTCAATAAAGAGTTTTGATTGAATGTGCCAGATATTGTTAAAAATACAAAGAACCCTGTTCATAAACACCAGGCTTTATACTGATCCAAAAGCACATGTTTATTTGTGTGGTCAATGGCCTGCATATTTTAAGAATCATGTAAATAATAAAGTCAAACTACTTTATTTGGTATGAGTGAAATTGATGGCCCAATAATCAGACACATTTGTGGGCTGCTATATCTGTACACATGCTATTGATGAGAAAGAGTGACTGTATACATGTGAGAGAATTTATAAAAACATACTTCAAAATTTATATGTTCTTTTCTAGAAAAAAAAAGAATCTTTCTCTCTTTGCCTCATGAATACAATTAGAAAAATGAAATTTAAAAAAAAAAATGACTACAACGACTATTCCTTAACTATGCTTCCAAGTAAAAAGCAATATAGCATTTCAAGACCAATCAGACCTGGAGTGGAAAATGTTTCTAACCATTAAGTACAATTGAAATACTTGGAAGATTTCTTAGGTCTTACCATGGGGGGCACAAAAGCAGGTAAGTCTTTACTTCTGAAACTAGACAGTAATGTTTCTCCCCCATTTGAACCTGACCAGAATGAAAACTAAACTTGAAAATATTTTCAATCTCACAGAATAAAGTGTCCAATCATAAGTAGTTTTCAGAATATGTATATATGTCCTTGAAATGTTTTAGAATTTATGAACAATAAATGGTTCTTTTGACTGAATAAACTTTTTTTTGGTATGTCTCTGCTCTCCTGTCTATAGTCACGGGCAGCCCAAATTCAGAACACTGCTCACTGCGGATAGCTGAGCCAGGCTGAACTTATCACCAATTATCAACCAATTTTTGAAAAGTACCGAAACAAGATTCACATTCATTCTTTTCTGCTTACCTTTAGGCAAAAGTAAACCCCAAGTGAGGACTCATTCCATCACTGATTTTTGATTTTTAAAGTCATTGAAGTCTATTTTTATATACTATATTTGTTTTTCTCAGATAAAGCCAGAGATAAGTAGAAATTGGCATGTAAATAACTCAGAATTATTTTCTGACTTTCAGCAAAGCATAGCTGGTCATTTGCCGAACTTTGCACCTATATGTAGAATGGTGAACTTTTCACTTCAGCACCCAAGGGTAGACATCTTCAATTGATCACGCGCACTTTGTCTCAGAGCCTGGATGAGACCTCACCACGAAACTCACCAGATAACTATTAGAAAGAGATGAAAGCTGGTAAAGGAGATGAAACCTCTCTGCTCTTCTGACCTGTGTGCAAATGGAAGTGAGTTATTTGCACATGGTAATAAGCATACGAAACAGCTTCTCATTCATACTTCCCTCATTTAAAAAACTGCAGAGGAAAGAGCTGAGAGAGGACCTCCAGGACTTAAAAATACTGAAGATCAGAGAGCCCGGACATGGCAAAAGACAAAAAAGAAAAGGCAAGGTAGCTCACTTGTACCATGTACATATTCTCTACCTGGGCTAAAGAATGCAGAGTAAGTCAATAACGAGATGGTCAAAATGGAAATTCGAGGTGCTCAGTGAAGTTAGGATCAAATCCACATCCCCCCAGCCCACTATGTTTCTACTGCTAAGTCACATGGTATATTATAGCTTTCGTCTGTGAACTAGAATTCACAGGGGAGATTATGGCATTGCTTTAAATTGCAGCTATGGAACAGGTGACTCATGGAAGTCACAGGCCAGACGAAAGGTTTGGATTTGATTTGAATCAACTGTACATAGTTTTTTATTTATTTATTTGGATTTTTTTTAGGTATCAGACTAATACCAAATAAAAGCAGAAAGCAATACCTTTGATAATTAAAAGAAAAGAAAGAAAATCTCAATTTCAAGTATATGTTTAAAACGTTAGTTCTGACTTGAATACTGCTTATTTGCAATCTTATGAGTAAACATAGAACCAGGTTAAAACAAGTCCAATTTTTGAGAGTAAACTAGCAATCTTCACTAAGAATTCTAAACTGTAATTAGAAATAGTTAAAATAACAGATTTCATTTGAGCATTCAATAAGATAAATTATTTCAATCTTCCCAATATCTTTTTTAAAAATCCTCAAAATATACAGGTTATTGCCTCGTGCTTTAAATAGGATCAAACAGATACTCTGGTAGGAAGAGAGATTGATTTACAAATTTGGAAATTTACACTGAGTTATATGAGACAAGAAGCTAGTTCTTTCCCAAATTTTAAAGATGAATAATGTGTTTTTTCCCTATTAATTACAGGGTCAACATCACCATTACTCAAGAAAAATATTTAATGTAAATAAACTTAAATATTAACATAAAAGTTACTTTCAATAATGTATTATTTAATCTATATTATTGAATTATTTCCATAAGGCATTTTGTCCACTATGATTCATTATTTTATTTGAAATGTCAGGGTAATTTAGATTCTGCTAATACCTAAATCTAGTGGTAAATATATTTATAAGTATTATGTGTATGTCAGACCAGAGAGCAAAAACAACAGTTCCTGCCATGAAAAGGAGGCTGGAGCAAAATCAATTTAAATAAATTGAAGAACAAGTGGTTCCACTTATATGACTATCAGTTATCTCCTTTCCAAACAAGATCTTGAAGAATATTCTGTTTTATTTTAATGTTTATCCTGATACGGTTTTGATTATTTTCCTTTTTCCATTACTACATTCATACTTCTAACCTGGAAATTATGAGTAAGAAATAATTTGCTTCTATATCCTTGTTAATTTTAGAATTGTAAATGACTTACCTGGATAATGGCTAGTTTTGCATTTATTGCCTGTCATCCGCAGTGACCCTCTTCCTAATCCTATGTCAGGATAAGAGGGATTTGTGAAATAAACAAAGGGGAAGAAAGCCTAAGAGGCAATAATTTGTCTTATTTTTGTACTTCCATTATGAATAGGGGACTCTTTGGCCTAAGATTCAAAGTTTAGATTTACTTTTAAACATACAAAATCACATTTTAGAGTAGACTCTGCAAGTACAACAGTGTTTCTTACTATTGAGTCATACATACTATCTGCACGAACCAGAAAGATTCTTTGTATTTGCTGTATTTGTGTGTTTTAAGTCTCCTAAATTTTCTTTCCCAAACTAATGGAAACATACAAATGTTGCATTGTGAATGTACACAATGGTGTGAGCTAACCTGAAATAATATGACTGTTGTTTCTGTGACTTTTTTTTAAAAAACCTTTTTCCCCTAGCAGCTGCTCTGACTTCAGTTTTGAAACATTATTTCCATGCACATCCATGAATTATTTAGAATTCCTTAGGTTATGACTCTTCTGCTCCTGCTGGTTACAACACTGGTTTCGAACCATTGTCCTTAGAAAGATAAAGCACATACAAGATTGAATTCCACGTGAGCCACGTATTTATGTAGAGTTCTCCACAGAGACTTTCACTTTTCAGATTGGCCGAGTTGTTCAGTAAAATGAGTACATAGTTCATTAGAGTTTTCATATAAAACATTGTAAAATGGGAATTGAATAGGTACGGTATCTACCATTATGGAGAAAAGTAGAGAATACTTTCGCATTTTAAGCATTGTATCTGGGAACAGAAAAGCCTTCAGTTTTTATCTAACTAAGAGTCATCAAGGATGATCCAGCTCTCCAAAAAGTTTCCCACCTGTATTTTCATGTTGATAAAAATTTCATTCTAGTACCTTTTAAAAAATATCCAACACTTGGGTTAGAAAATTGTTCTTTATTGATATGTGAGAATCTCAACTTCTTCAGCAAACAAAAAGGTGTTAAAACATCACTAGCTATCCAAAGGTAAAATGAAAATTTTAATCAATTGTCGAATATTTCCAACAACAATGATCACATAGAGCAAATGTTGTAGATAATATTTTACAGTATTTGGGGGCAAGGTAACATTATTTGGGTGAACAGCACCAAGAAGCATGTGATGCAATCTGTCTTTCCAAAACAAACCTGGCTCTCTTTGCTTTCTCTTTTCACTCTTGTTTTTTCTTCTTTTCTCTCTCTTTTCTTGCTTTTTTCTCCCCATAACTTGTTTTATACCCCATTACAGTTTTGATCTTCTCACTGTTCAACTCAAATGGTGCTTCAAGGACGAAGCAGGTTTTTCTATTAGACTTGAATTTTCATCCAGATGATTTGCATCCTAGAGACACAATCCCATTTTTCAAAATAAGATCTGGCAACATTCAACTGTGGGGTTCAACTGCAGATGCCAAAAATGCAAGGTGCTATGATGGAGTTTTATAGTGTCTAGTGGAAAAACTCGTAAGTGGAATTCTTTCACCATCAACTTTCTTAGATTAAAAGGGTCAATTTTTTAAAATAAACTTAGGTTTATGGAAGAATCATCAAACAAAAAGGCATGGTTCCTGAGGGCAATGTGTCTCAGTTAAGACACATTTTTACAATTTGCTTCTATTCCAAACGTTTGATCATTTTACTATGTTTGAGGGAGTTAAAACTTTCTCTTCTGATGATTTTTGAATTCTCTAATAAATGTTGTTTATAAAAACTGTAAACAAATCTAACTGAATACGTAAAATTACCATCTAACAATATAGCCTAAAATAATCATTTTCAAAAATATTTAAATAAAATGTAAGCTGATAGTTTTTCAGATTCTTAGTAAAAAACAGGTTTTAGAAATTTATCTTGATAGTTCAGCTGTGAAATATATATTCCAAATATATTTTAAAAATAACATACCATCTTCCTCAAGATCATAAGTTAATAACGTATAATAACATAGAACATTTTAGGACATTATTAAAAATAAAATATATAGATTTTGTTTTTAAATTTTCATCATCAATATTTTAATTTGCACTAACATTTTTAAATATTAACACATTTTAATATTTAAAATTAAACGTTAATTTTCCATATGACTCTTTGAAAATGAGTTTTGGTATAACCATGAATTTTTAAAAAGCACATGGATTTCCCAGGGGTTTTGAAAATAATTTTAAGACCATTTGTACCTTTATAGTTTATTACTTTCAATAGTATTCAAATAATTTAAAATTTATAACTGTTAAACTAAAAAAAATTAACACTGTTAGACATTTTAGTATTAATTTATTAAATAGAAAACTATTTATTTATTAGCTCTTTCAATTGCAGAATAAAACAATATAATATTCTTGGAGAAATAAGAGTGGTATGTACTCTCTTTTTGTTCCGTGTTGTGAGTACAAACAGGAAGCACAAGATATATTTTTCTAAACTAGCTTTAAATCTTTGTTCAAGAGCTGGCACATACTTTGCATATATGGTTTTCAGCTGTTGGTTTGTTTGTTTTTAAAGACAGGATATAGTACTAACTTCCTACAGTTTTAACTCATTTGAAAAATATGCTTATTCCGAAAGTCTTAATGGCCAAAGATAAAACTAAGAATCATAGACACAAATAGCAGGAAATTTTAAAGCTACATATGCTTTTTGCAAGAAAACTTTGCTTATTTTTCCCAAATGCCTTTGCAAATGGAGTAGAACTCATGATAAATAAAATATGTCTACTAATGAAGATCACATATTAAATAGGTGGCAGTTAGTACATAGTGCAATATTCTTCACTTTTTCTAGATTATTTGGAAATACTTTCTAATGTCAAGGAATAGCTTATTTATTTATAGATTAGATAATGTTTTAAAAATGATAATGCACTTTTGACTAAGAAATTGCTTAAGTAAAATTATATGACTTGTGACTAACATGGTGTGCTTTTGTTTTTAAAGGAAAAAAATACAGTTACGTTCATTGTTGGGATGTATTTATAGAGCATTTTTATTGTTAAGTTATGCTTTTAGAGCTTTAGGAACATTTGAGAACAATAATCAGTAGTGTGTAATGGTATTGTTAGTGGAGTCCTTTCTATTGAATTTTCAAGATGTTGTAAAATGAGATTATGTGAGTAGCACCTCTGGACACTTTTTCCCATCATTGTGTTGGTATCAATCGCTGACTTCCACCATTTCTCCGGGTATTAAATAGAAACACTGGTTCCCACTGCCTTGATTGGAGGGTTTATAATACATGACAGAACTGATAACCCTACTGAGACTAAGCATTGTGATCTTATGAAAGCTAAACGAAACCTGCAGCTCCAGAAACCGTCTCTAATACAGACCTGAGAAGGTACAAGAAGATGTCTTACTTTCATTTCTTATTTTGACTTAGTACTTCTTTCCCCAGGCAAATCTGGCCCAGAGAAGCAGTGTGAAACCCTTTGTCTTGTTCAGCTACAGCCACAGTCAGGCAGCCATTCTACCGGCAGAGATAACCTTAGCCAGATGCCAATGCTAATGCCTCATTGCAGAAGGTGTGGCACATGATCATTTACTGTGCCTGGACAGATTGCCAGCACACACCGGATCAGTTTGCAATTGGCAGGGCTCAGCAGGATTGGAAATTGAACCATTTTTGAAGAAGAGGTGTCTATTCCTGGCTCTGCCCCATAACGATGGAAAAAGCTTTTCCACATTTACTTCTCAGTTTTCCACACACACAAAAAAATAAAATGAAATTTAATAATCAATCATTGACTCTCCTCTATAAGGACTTTTGGGCATCGGATATTAAAGTATCACGTAATCTGATATATTTACAGTGGTATGACAGTTCATGGGGCCTGGCTGCAGAGAACAATAGATCTACAGCTAATTATTGACATTTTAAAGATTTTTGTTACTTTCTTATCATGCTTACTGGTCATGGGCAGTCACCCATAACCAGAAAAACAGAAATTGCAGGCTCTCTGCTTTCCACTCTCTGAACTAATCTTAAGAAGGCATCTATCTCAAAGTAGCCCTGGAAAATGCATTGTCAGCAGAGAACTGCTACCTATAACTGAACTTTTTTGTACCTTTTCACCTCTCATTTACTATCCTTATTTATATTGATTCCTCTTCCAAATCCACCCAGTATTCTCATTGATTTAGATGCTTAGCCCCTACCTCACTTCCATGCATTGCTTGGTGTGTTTTGGCTCAGGAATTCCTGTTCTTCTCTCAAAATGTATAATATTATACATTTCATTTTGATAGGAAAAACATCTTCTACCTTACTCCTTAGAAAGACCATAAGATAAGGTTTGAGTAACTGGTAATAACTTAATGTCATTACTTGCCTTGCAAGAGTATTTTCATTGTACCAGGTGATAGTGTCTTAATACAAAGAATTTATTTTTAATGGTATTTTTTCTAGACGTATGCTTTCAAAAAAGCACAAATATAGGAATTTTCTTAAAAGAGATTTAGTTACTACAAAGTTACAGTGGATAGTGATAACCTTATGTTATTCTGAGCTTGTCAAATCATACATGAAGTGTTGCATTTAATTCTGGGTCCCTTATTTTAAAAGCACTGACAAATCATAAGATACTCGGATGAGTGTGACAGAATTGGGGAGAGGTCTGAAAATCAAATTATGTTAACAACAATTAAAGCAACCACTTATGTTTTGTGTGGAGAAAAGAAGACTTGGAGAGGAGGCACCCCATCATCTTCAATAGGCAGTAATATAGTAGAGAAATTAGACTTATTCAACATGGTTCCCAAGGACCAATGCACATAAGTTGCATAAAGAAAGATGCAGCTCAACGTACAGAAGAAAACCATATCCTCTGTATCTGTTAAATAGGAATCTTTCTCATGAAAGTATCTGAAACAGACATCAAATGGTTGCAACAAACAAAATCCCTCTCTAGCATCACTATTTTTTAAAGTGGATTGTTGAAAGGTAAAAGAGATACTTGTAGAACTTAAATGCGGTCAGTACAGCCAGGCTTCATGGAAACAAAAATAGTGTCAGGCATATCCTCTCCCTACCTCTTTCTCTGGGGAACCACATGGTCTGTTCTCTCCCTTTTCCTCCTTGAGTCTGCTACATTCTTCTCTCTACAGAATGGATTACCCCGTAGGACTTCCGGCTTCTGTGCCACCGTAATTTTAATTTGTGTGTGGCTCTCGTTTGCCATAGCAACAGCTCTATTATCATTTCTATATTCTGTTAGCATTCCAGCACCCAACAGCATCTCTCTGCCATTCTGGGTCTTATAGTTCAAAGTATACAACTGTAAGACTATAGTTCAAGTTCTTTCCACAGAATTTCATCAATTCATCTTGAGTCAATTTACCCATACTTGCTCCAATTTGCTGTGCCAAGCAGGTTGGATCTACCAATCACCAATTTGGTCAAGACCTTCAGCCAAGTGCTGGGAAAGGGGGCAGATTCTTTTAGGAGTATGGAGACATAATCACTAGTATCCCTAGAACATAACTGTGAACTCCCTCCTGTTAAAATTGGACAAAGATTGAATAATCATCCTATGGCATCTTTGTGTGACTAGATACATCAGGAAAATTATCTATAAAATTCTTCCAACTTTTAAATTTCTATCTTACAAATTTCATAAGCAGCAGATTTTAAGGTGAAATTTTTGCAACTTCTCAGATCACACCAAGTAGGTGACTGACTACACTACCATTTATCCAGCCAAGTGTTTCAGGTTTTAGTGTATGTGCCCACTATTTAGCCCGTCGCTCTAGCCGAAAACCTGGAAGTCATTTTTGAATCTGCTGTTTCCTTCACTTCCCAAATCCAGTCATTCAACAAGTCCTGGCAATTTTATCTCCTAAATAGTCCATTATTTCCTAGGCTTTTCTTTATCTCTACTGATGCCACCCTAGTTCAAGTCATCGCTGTTTCCCATGCAAAATATTTCAAATGACTTCTGAGTTGTGTTCCCAGGGTCATTCTAACCGCATTCTCCACACCAAAGCTAAAGCAACTTTTTCAACCAATTCTGATCATGCCATCCCCTTTTTAAAAACTTATCAGGCTCTAAGTTTAAAATCAAATATTCTTTAAGAATATACACAGTTGGGGTTTTACCAATCTCTCTGGCCTCATTATGTACCACTTTGATCCTTGTTCTCAGAGATTTAGGCCATGCGGCTTACTTTAAAAAAAGGAAATACGCCAAATTTTCTATCTCCTCAAGACCTTTGAACTTGCTACTTCTTCTACCAAGAACACTTTGTTCTACAACCCTTAGATGAGATAACTTCAATTCTGCCTTCAGATTTCAAATTAAGTATTATTTCAAATTAGGTATTATTTCTTCCTGTTGAATGTTTTGCTCCCATGGCACACTGTTTTTGCTTTTTTGCAACATTCATCTTAGTTGAATTTGCTAATTCAATGTCTGTCTTTCCCATCATAGTATAAGATCGATGAAGGTGACTGCTACTACTTCCAAGGCAAAGATAGTGTTTGACATCACTAGTATAAATATTTGTAGAGAGAATGAATTAATGGTAAGAGTAGATCTAACACTGAAAATATAAAATTCTACCTTTCTTATATTTTTATTAATAGAGATGATGAAATCTTCACACCTCTTGAAACCTCAAAACAAGATTAGGGAAAGCAAGACACTTTATGAAAACTTCTAAAATCAAGAGCATGTTTTCTAAGTGTTTGATTATTTCTCCACAGAAAAGAAAAACAATAAAAATTTTATGTGGGTTATGTTTGGTAAAACTAAACATTGGTATAAAGAGATGTCAAATTCATACAAGCAGAAAAAAAATAACAGATCTTAATTCTCTCAAGAAATATATTTATCAAGCATCTAATATACACCAGGAACTGCTCTAGATATTTTAGATATCGGGTGAAAAAAATAGAAACTTATCCCTGCTCTCATACAGTTTACATTCTATTATAGCAATATAGCATAGTTAGTCAAATGCACAAAAATAGGCGGACAAATGAAAACATTGAAGTATTCACACAGACTTGGCCAAATTTTGTAAAACTCCTAAATATTTCTAACTTGACCTACCAAGCGGTAACGTTTTCTCTCCTATCCATGAATCCCCTAGAAAATCTCCTAAATGTTGCAGAGACACAAGAATGAGACTTTGGATAAATGCTAGAGCAGAGCAAGATGTAACATCTTTGTGGATTTGCTGCTACTGAGATTTATTTCTAAATAGGTAAATTGAATTTTGATAACTTAAACATTTCAAAGTAACAGAAAGGCTAAGATTCTCCTGCATCATGCACTAAATAGGTTTACAAGAAATGAATTAGTTTTAGTGATCTTGCTCCTCTTCATTTTCTCTAACACCCACCGCTTAAACTAAGGAGGTATGACAAGCTGGGTGGCAGACAGACCAGGGGGACACAAGGTTCCTAATGGTCCCCAGATCAGATTGGTCATGGGAATACGTGAGAATCTAGATGCCAAGAGTTGAAAAGAAGCCATGGAAAATGGGGTGATACTATATCCCTTTTAATCCCTTTTGTTTTAATCCCAAGGGATTTTATGTTGGTGCGAAGCCAAACAATAGACTGTGCAAGAGCAAAGTTCGCAGTACAATAGGTGCTCCGAAATGGATGTCAATGCAAGAGGAAATAGGGCCACTTAGAAAACAGAATGCTGCCTTTTGTCTTAAAATTCAAGCCAAATTTAACTTAAAGAAGATAATTCTGAGCATAAAAAGAGGTCTGTGGCTTCCTGCATTGGTTCAATCAGAACCCACAAATATTTCTAACAAAGCTCATCAGTGCTACATCTAATAATACTAAGAAGTTGTTAATAATGAACTTATTCATTCATTTGCCAAATATTTATAGGGCCTACACTGTATACCAAGCACATTTCCAGGCACTGAGGATAAATGATGAAATTAAACAAACCTTGATCTTACATAAAATATAATCTAATGTGGAAGATAAATTTATAACAAATAAACAAATACATATCTAATATATTATCAGATAGTGACAAGAGCAATGAAAGAAAATATAGTATTGTCAGAAGATAGAGTGTGCCGGTGGGGGAATGCAGATGTGGTGTGTGTTAAGGTGACACTTGTGCTAGAGAGGAATGAGCCAAGAGAAGCATGGTCAGCGTGGAGTCTGGAGAGGTAGCTGGAGTTCAGATGACCAGGGCACTGTGGGCCCTGCTAAGGTATTGTGGTGGCTTGGACAAGAGTAACAGGAGGTGGTGAAAAGTAGTCAAATTCTGGAGATAGGTAGATAGATATTATAGATGGACTATTATTTATATTATGTTATCATATTATTTATAATATCCCATCTATCTATTTATCTAATCACTGGTTGATGGGCCATCTCCTTGCCTTAATTCAGGACAACTCTAAGGGCCATCCGAGTTCCAGAACTCCTCTTGTATTAGTTGAAGCTTTTGATACAATTGCATAAAAGTTCAATTTTCCCTGTTCACAATCTTTCTTCCCATGCCCCTCCTCCCCACAAGTATTCATTTTGACATCATTGTCCATAAACTACTTATATGTAAATCTGTTTCTCAGAGTCTGTCTTCCAGAAAACCTGACACTTGGTGCCAGGACTGGTCAAAGGACACAGGCCCCAAAATGAAATTTTGTAGGTAGATCACTGCTGGCCAAGTGACAATGAGGACCCAATTAAGGACAGTAGCGGGTATGAAGGTTAAAGGTTTCATGCATTGTAAACTTGGATGGGGTGCTGTCCTAGGCGATCTCTAAGAAGGTCCTCAGTGAACCTCATCTCCTGGTATTCAGGCCCTTGTGCAGTTCTCTC
Organism: Indri indri; assembly: GCA_004363605.1. Classification (NCBI taxonomy): domain Eukaryota; kingdom Metazoa; phylum Chordata; class Mammalia; order Primates; family Indriidae; genus Indri; species Indri indri. The sequence continues at coordinate 8,887 of RJWJ010008332.1, read as the reverse complement.
CCTCATACAATCAGGGTGTTTCATGTGCCTAAGAGAATACTGCCAAAGTGATGGTGTGTGACTTCTGTGGCTAGTTTATTAACACACGGAAGTTTCTATCTTGGTATCTCAGATCACTCTATGTGGGGGAATCCTCCTGCTATGTCATGAGGACATTTAAGCAGCTCTGTGGAGAGACCCTGAAGCCTAACTAAACAGCCAGCAATATTTGCAGCCACATAGAAGTGAGTATTTCAGCTCCAGGCAAACCTTTTCATGATTTCAAATACAGCTGATGTGAGACTGAACCTAATGACGAATCCCAAGCTAGAGACCACCCAGACAAGCCAATCCCAAATCCTTGACCCAAAGAAACTATGGGAGATAATAAATGTCTATTTCTGTTTTAATTCTCTAAATTTGGGGGAGGGTGTAAAATTTGTTATGCAGGAATAAATAACTGTTACAGATCCCAACAGAAGGGAATACGCTGAAATGTGCAATATAGCATATGTTTAAAAGATACTGGTGAAATAGTAATTATAAGGACTCTCAAATTGTATGGCTATTGATGTGGGCAATGGATGCATTCATTGGAGAAAGGAAATCAAAGGTTTGCCAGGATTATTCATGACTTAAAAACTGAGTGTGAAAATCAGCGGACTTCCTTGGCAACATATAGAAAGACTCTTAGCTCCTGCACCCAGAAGGCAGAAAAATCTGAGGATTCATCCTAGAAATTAATAGTAAGAGTAATAAACCTCCAAAAGGATAACTTTTTAACATGGCAGTTCTGCAATGTCAAGGTCAGGATCCTAGGTATGAAGTGCTGGGACACTGGGACCTTAGAATGGGGATATCAGGGTTGATGCATGAGAACATCTTGAATCCCCAGGTTCTCCTGAACTTTCTGGACCTGCATAAGTGGCCCACCCTCCCTGTTCAAAGCCAGCCTCTTTCCTTGTCTGGAAATCATACAAAGGCATGTTTGTAGGACAACCCATAGCCCCCTCAGGATCTACCTCCCATTATGTCTTCTAAGCTAATCAGTAGCCTAGTCTTGCCCAAGACGGATACGTTCCAAGACCCCCAGTGGATGCCTGAAACTGCAGATAGTACCAAACCCTATACATATATATATATATATATATATATATATACCATGCTTTTTCCTATACATATATACCTATGATAAAGTTTAACTTATAAATTAGGCACAGTAAGAGATTAATAACAACTAATAATAAAATAGAACAATTATAACAATATGCCAGCATTACTACTCTTGCACTTTGGGCCATTAGTAAATAAAATAAGGACGACTTGAACAAGCACAGGAATACTGCTACAGTTGATCTGATAACTGAGAAGGCTACTAAGTGACTACCGGGTGGGTAGCATATATAGTGTGAATATGCTGGACAAAGGGATGAATCAAATTTTGAGCAGAACAGAGAAAACAGTGAGATTTCATCATGCTGCTCAGAACAGTGTGCAATTTAAAACTTATAAATTGTTTATTTCTGGAATTTTCCATTTAACTGAAGCCCTGGAAAATGAAACTGCAAATGAAGGGGAAATACTGTAACTGGAATTGAGCCTCAACATAACCCAGTCAGAGAAGGGCTGGAGTCTGCTAAGGGAGAAAAGGGCCTATATTCCAAAGTGTAACAGGACCTAACCAGCATATACCAACAGATGGCAGGAGAATGTGTACAAGACTGTATCCTGAGGATTCTGGATTAAGAAGGGTGGAATATAAAGTTGGATGAAGAAGAGTTCATTAATATGGGAGCACTCAACCATCACACAGGATTAATACCCTGGCAAAGGATCTTGGGAGGTGGAGCTAAGATAGCGCTTGGGAGTTCGTTCAAAGTTATGGCCCATGCTAAGTGAAATACATTTACCAGAGTATTCTGGAAGATGAGGAAGGATGAAGAAACATTGAGAGAAATGGGCATGCTGCAGTGCATACATTTCATAGGACCGGAAAGCCTACTAGATGACTATTCGATGGGAAGGCCGGGGAGCAGTTTCCCAAGATGATAAGAAATGTGCAGGTCAGAGGAGAACCAGCATCACTAAGAAGCTCAGAAATGGCTGTTTTCTATAGGCCAGGGCTTGTGGTTAGGAGATGCTTCTGTAGAACTGTGCTTCCTGGTAACAATGGGGATGATGGAAGTTGAAATAATAATAACAGAAGCAAGGTAGGAGCAATTATTGTAATGAGCACCAAGATTAAGGTAACAGCTGCGAGTATATCTAATAGTTATTGAAGTGTTTGTTTTTTACCTTTTCCAAGAGAATGGAAAGAGCAAAGTTCTGGAAACTGAGCAAGAGATGGACCCCAGAGGATGATAATGGACTATTAAAAACTTATCCAAGTAGTAGTCCCAATTGTACCTGCTGTGACAGGTATACGGTACCACTGCTGTAGTAGATTAATAAAACCTCAGACACATGCTATATGACCACTGATCTGGTGGGCACATTCTTTTCTAATCTTATCAGAAAGGAAGATCAGGAACTGTTCAATTGACTTGAGACAGACAATGGTATTTACGTACAACCATGTCCTCAGAGCTATGTTCACTCTCCATTCCCTGACCAAAGGACCTGGACCATATGTATAATCTGCAGAAAATCACATTGGTCTACCATATCAACTATGTCATCTTAGCTAGACTAGATCAAGAAGTGGGAAGTATATTGGAGATCTTGTTAAGACACATGCATTCCAGAAATTTGGAGATAAACCTAATGAAGATTCAGAAATCTGCCATATCAGTGAAGATTTTGAGGATATAATGATCTGGGACATGTCAGAACTTCCTATACAATATAAAGAACAAATTACTGCATCATACACCTCCCACCACTGAAAAAGAAACAGTAAGTCTCTGACAGGACTCTTTGGGTTGTAGAGGCAGCATATTCTACAATTAGGGATACTATTGTGATTCAAATACTGGGAGACACAAAAGGTTGACATCTTTTAGTGTAGCCGGAGCAGAAAAATGGTTCCATAGAAGTTACAAGTTACAATGCAAGTGGCCCTGCTCATCGGGCCACATACCAGAAGACTCTATGGTGTGAGAGGTATCTGTGAAGGGCTGATAGGCTGTACGGATTTTATGGCAAACCCCAATGCAAATATCACAACATGGATCCTTGAGGGTCAGGGACAAAGCCATGCCACTTGCAAATGAGAATTACATAGCTCTTGGATACTAGCTCCTGACTTGCTACTAGGCCATAGTGGATATAAAGCACCCAACCATGGGATCTCAAGTGACCACGTAGCCAGAACTGCTCATTACAATCTAAGTTCTTCCAGACTCACCAACTCAGAAGTCTGAGTGTATCCAACAGCAACTAATGATACGATGGAAACATTACACCCAGGATTGTGATGAGCAGGGCCAGAAGTCATAAGAAAACTGTGTAAGCAGGTGACTCAGACCCCTATAGCATCCAACACTGTTGTACAAGCATTTCTTTATCAGCTCACACCTATGGCAACAAGGTGAGAGGAGGGAGACCCCATACAACCGGATGAGAGAGGAAGAAGTGCTGAGTTAGGTTCATTGATGAATTGGCTCATTCTGTGTGTGCAGCCCAAAAACGAACTATAACTGCATGACAGCCTCACTCATGGGTAATACTGAAAAGGAGCAATGATGGAAAATTCTCCTAATGGGAAGAGCTTTGGGCAGTGAATATAATCATTGTGGTCATTGTGTTATCCACTTTGTATGGAAAAATAAGTAGTCCAGGTGAGAATGCATATGGTCTTGTAACCGATTTGATTATTTACTATGGAATCTGAAGGAGAAATATTGCAAGGTCAGGAACAGGGAGTTTTAAGAAAAAGGAATATAAATGGATTAATGCAAGTGGTTTGAAGTGTGAAGGTCTTCATATTACATAATGTCACTCACAAGACAACATTTCCCACAGAAAAGGCATTAAACAACAAAATGGAAAGGATGACTCACAAAGTCAGAAGCAAAGAGTAGAATGGTTGTTGCCAGAGGCTGGGAGGGGTAAGAGAAATGAAGAGATTTTGGTCAAAGAGCACAAACTTTCAGTTATAAAATGAATAAGTTCTGAGGATCCAATGTACAGCATGGTGATGATATTGTATACTGGAATACTCCATTGTATACTGGAAATTTGCTAAGAGAGATCTTAGGATTCTCACACACAAAAAAATTTTAAAGTAACTATGTGAGGTGATGGATGTGTTAATTAATTGTGGTAATCATTTCACAATGTATATGTATATCAGATCATCACATCATACATTTTACAGATATACAGCTTGCCAATTATAGCTCAATAAACCTGAAAGGAGGGAGAGAGAATGACTTAGTTGAAGTCAGCCAGACTGCTCACCAGCAGCCCCAGCACTTGCGCAATAGATGCAGGAATGGGATGGTGTAATGAGAGGAATGCATGCTCTGCATGGGACCATGAGCCTGAGCTCTGCCTCACCGAAGCTTACCTAGCTACTTCCACTGTCAAATGTCCAACATACCAGGAATAGAGACCAACTGAGTCCTCTTTATGGCACCATATCTCAAGGACATCACTTTTGGTGGCAAGTTGCAGTATTGGACCTTTTCTACCTTTCACGGGGCAGTAAATCATCTTGTACAGAACCAACATGTATTTTAAGTAAGGGCTTGCCTTTTTCTTGCTTGCAGGACCTCAACAAACACCACTAACTGAGGGTGTACAGAACTTGATCGCCAACATGGGATCACATATAACATCGCATTGGACCAAAGGACACTCTAGAGCAAATTGTGGCAGTGGGCACATAGTCATGGCATTCACTGGTTATTATCACATACTCCTCCACCCAGCTGGACTGATAGAATGATGAAAAGAGTGCCGTTAAGGGGCCAGGTGGAGATGATACACTACGAAGATGAGGCCTTTTCCTGCACAAGGTAGGATACTTCATGATGCAATATACAACCTAAATTAATGACTTTTATGCAATTCTCTGTCTTCAATATTTTGAATACCTAGGTCTAAGATCCAAGGAATGGAATTAGGAGTGGTCTTACTCCCATTTCTCCCACTGACTTGGGGAATTTGTGCTTCTCATATCTGCAAGTTTAGGGGCCCTAATACCTAGAGGGAAGTGCTTTCAGCAGGGGACATTAAATAAACTTCAAATTGCAGTTGTTGCTTGATCAATTTGGGCTCTGCATGTCAAGAGACCAAGAGCAAAGAAAGAAACCACTATGCTAGTAGGGATAATTAACCTTGGCAATCAGGAGTAAGCGAAGTTGCTGCCACAGATTGGGGGCAGAGAAGAATATGTTTGGTGCTCATGTGATCCACCTGGATGTCTCTTGATACTCCTTCGCTAATTTCGATGATAAATGGATAGATGAAGTAGCCACGGATTGAAAAAGGCATGAGGACGAAGAGACCAGACCTCTAAGAGAGGAAATTTTGGGGCATCCCCATAAGGTAAGTCACATAGACCAGCATTTGGGTCAGCCAACGGAATTTAAAATGATGGAGGTGGGAGAGGATGAGTATTAGTTGCAGCCTCAAAACCAACTGCAACAGCAATGGCTAATGCTCATACTGCTAATGTTCACCTTTTGAGTTTCCTTAGGAAAGGATATCCATCAGAACTGTGAAGGAGCTGCCCCCAGAAGTGGATCCAATCGATGCCAAGCATGGTCTCTATTGAATACTAACATGTACTATGCATAATTCTCCACTTCAGTACCATCAGCCCTTCCGCTACTAGAAATTGCCCTCAAATGAAGGCAGTCATCTTATCCAAGTCCATGCTCCCTCCTGGAACAAGTCCTTATCCAGTGATCAGCTGATGCTGGGATATAAAGGACCAGACTCCCATCACTGTAATTTGAGACAACTCTAAATGCTATTTCAGCTTCAGAGCTCTCCATAAAGCAGGGTGAGATCTTTGTTGTGACTACGTCACAGTACAACTTCCTTCACTACCATAGGCATTGATTCCAAGAGCAATCCCAATAAATGTCCTGCATATAAATCTCCATCTCTAAGTCTTTCTCAGGGATCCCTGCCTACACCACAGGATTAGCTATTATGATTATGATTATGATTGTACTAGGCACTTAGCATATGTTAATTTAATTCTACCTCCAAAAAAGTAAACTGTAAGGTTAATGTAAAAGCAAACCCAGGCAGGGGCAGTGACTCATGGCTGTAATCCTAGCATTCTGGGAGGCCGAGGCAGGAGCATCACTTGAGCTCAGGAGTTCAAGACCAGCCTGAGCAAGAGCGAGACCCCATCTCTACTAAAAACAGAAAAAATTAGCCAGGCATGTGGCACATGCCTGTAGTCCCAGCTATTCAGGAGGCTGAGGTAGGAGGATTGCTTGAGCCCAGGAGTTTGAGGTTGCTGTGAGCTAAGCTGACGCCATGGTACTCTTGCTCAGGCAACAGAGCAAGATTCTGTCTCAAAAAACAAAAAACAAAACACAAAACCATTACAGTTTTATGGTTGAGGAAACTGAGACTTAGAGAAGTTAAATACCTTACCTACTATCATATAGTCTATAACTGGTGGAGACAGGATTTAAACTAAGTTAGCCAATTTCTCAAGCCTATGAAGTTTTATGACCTAGTATTGCTGTTAGAGGCAATGGCATGAACAAGTATGTATATCTGTGTGTGCGTGTGTGTGTGTGTGTATGAGTGTGTGTGTGTGTATATATATATATATGACTTATACTATTTCATGAAAGGTAGTTGTGAATAATTCCTGGAGCTTGGAGGCATAAGGAAAGGTAGGAAGAGATATATCTGAGAAAGACAGAAGAATTCAAATTGGAATAAGCCATGAATACCACAGCCAACATGGATTTACCCCTAAATTGAACCAGTTCTGTAGAGTTTTCCACTATTCTCATCTCAAAAAGGAAAAATAGTATGGCTTCTTGACAAGGCAAAAGCTAATGGAAAAGTTACATTTGCCCCCTTAATTCTGTCACATCTTTGCCAGGTATGAGAAATGGCAGGGGGATGGAGGAAGAAGTGTATAGCAATAGCATAGAAAGAAATCCAAAACCCTCCTCCCCAGGGCTTATGGGGCCAAGGTGCCAGTTGCGGAATGTTGCAGTCCTATCCTCCTGTGTTTATTCAGCCCCGGGGCTGAGGTTTGCCTTGGAGTTGTAACCTTTATAAGGGGTTTGCTTAATGACAGAATTATTCAGCTGCATACCTCACCCCAATTAGAAAAAGGCTGTTTGGATTCTAATTGACCTTGACACAAGTCTGCTTAAAGAGATTCCCCAAGAATTATAGAGCTACTTTCAGAGTTTGACTTGGCCAGGAATACGAAATGTAACACGGTTTTTCGAATTTTCTGCACTTACCATGAAACGACCAAGCCACAGGTATCAAACATGCTTTGTTTTTGTGTTATAATCACATTACAAATTGAACATTTCCACATGTGCAAGTTGGCAAATCTTAAATGAATGATTATGAAGATTGTAATTACATATATCAGGTATATATGGCCTACATATTTTCACTCACACAAAAGTGTATTTTCCCCAGTCCCTAGATATCCAAGTATAGTGTGTTTATAGGATGTAAAACCATCATCCTATATATAAACCAAAAATGTATATTTTTAAACAGTTATTGCCAGGTCAGGTGATAAGTCGACATAATATTTGGAAGGTGTAAATACCAGGAAGGGATAGAGATTCCTAAGCTAACCATGAGGAAATGACTAAGAATAATAGGTTGAAATCAAGAAGAATGTAATTTGGACTAAATATCAGGAGAAGAAAAAATAAGCTTCCTGGCTACAATAACTGTTAGGCCATGAAATAATTCTTAAGGGAAGTAGAGATCTCTTCCTTACCCAGGACTTTGGAAATGAGGCGTGTATTCTTGGAGTCCCTTACGACAAGCAGTTTTGCTTGGGGAGAGGAAGGAGATCTTTTCCATTTCTATTTTCTGTGACTTGGTGTTAAGGAAAAATCTCAAAAATAATCATGTAATTGCCCATTAAATGTTCACCGAACTGCCTTTGAGCGTGATCCTGTGTTTACCTTGTAATGAGCATTATGTCTCCTTTTCCTTCACAGCCAAAAAAAATCCTACAGTCATGCAGTTTATAACAACCAGGAATTTTTTTCACTCCAAACTCAGCTTAGTCCTGCAGGCCACTTGGAGGTCTTGCACTCATCTCTGAGCATCTCCCCCCACCACTGCAATGATTTTCCTGAAAAACGCAACTAACTGCATTAGTCGGCATTACTCTCCTTATTTGTCTCAACCCTATCTGCTTTCTCTCAACAGGGACCATTTTCTAGTTCACGAAGAAAGTGAAAGCCTAAAGCATGAGCACTATTAAACTCCCTCTCCACCTACAGATTGATCTGTAGCGACGTTTCCCCTCCGTCTCTGCGGAGGCCCAGGCCCTCTTCTTGTCCCAGCCGTGCACTAGATCCTAACCCCTACTGGCTCCTACAGGGACTTGCTTGGTCAATCACTTCACTCTTTTCGAGCTCTCAAGTACTCTCTCCAAAGGATGTTTTTCCCCCCAATTGGTGAAGCTGATCGATAAAGGATCTCCCTCCAAATATGCTTTTTCTCATCCACTTTTTGGGACAGATGCTTGTAGCATGTCCCCTACACAATTAACATTTTGATGTATTTCCTTCCAATGTATATGCTAACTGTTACAAAATTTTAATTGCAGCTTATAGAGAAGTCTGTTTTCAACATTTTATTTTAACATGGTATCATAAGAATTTTTCCATGTTATCTCATTGTTTTGTAGCATAGCATTATAATTTTTTTTAAAACATGCTAGTGAAATATTTTTACCAGGAGCATGACATGATCAGACCTGTGATTTGAAAAAATA
>RJWJ010008331.1:0-53865 GCA_004363605.1 Indri indri | reverse complement strand
CCCCTTGGCCCCTGCAGGGAGGTGGAGCTTTGCCCTGTAGCACTCAAAACCCACTGTGCTTTTGAGGGGGAGAAGGGACCCCAGAAGATCCGGGAGGAGGGGTGGGGGACTGAGAGGGGCACCTGGGTTGAGGCAGCCTCTTTTCAGGTAAAAACCTTGGTGGGTTCCTCATTTTTTGGTAAGCCGAGAGCTGGCTACAGCAGTGCCTGTTGTGCTGTGAATTCTGTGTTGTTTTCTCGTGTTGATTAACAAAGTTAGGAGAATGTCACCGACACCCCCACGCACACACCCACACACCCACTGCTTTCTTCTGCTTTCCAGGAGGGGAGGGTTCTGGTCCCCACCAGTCCTTGCTCCCTGAGGAGGGTGGTGCTGCTTCGGACGTTTCTCCCCAAGCCGCCGGTCACCAGCGAGAAGAGGAGGTCAAAAAGCCTGACCGTGAGTGAGGATCTCTAGTGTCATTTTGTCCACGGCCGGGGTGGCTGTCACCAGTTGAGATGGATTGCTCTGAATGATGACTGAGACCTGGGCTGGTGGCTCTCAAAACGTGTGCACTGATCTTTCTTCTTCTGGTACTTCTGGCCACGTTTGCTTATTTTAGAGTCTCCCAGAAGGGAGTCTGAGGAATCAGGAAGGCTGCCGGCAAATGCTCCTGTCTTATGTGTTAATGGGGACGGGACTGTTTTTCAGTCTTTTAAAATTTATTTTAGCTGGGTGTGGTGGCGCATGCCTATAGTCCTGGCTACTCTGGAGGCTGAGGCCAGAGGATTGCTTGAGCCCAGGAGTTTAAGGCCACCTGGGCAACATAGCAAGACCCTGCCTCTAAAAAACAAAGAGACGAGAGAGAGAGAGAGAATAATACCATATTCATCTAATTCCCTGTAAAAAAAGTGGGTATATTTTAAAAGATATGAAACGGAGGAGGTATGCATCTGTCAAAGAATAACTAAAAGGTATTTAGTTAGTTATTCTGCAGGCTGTTCGTTTATTTTACAGCTAATCATTTTCCCGCATGAGAGGGAATCAGCTGGTAGACTGAGTCCAGGAGCAAAAGCAGACAGAATATATGTGAGAGGGAGGGAGGCAGGGGAGCCTGCAGATAGCCTGGGAACGGGGTCTGTCTGCATTTCTTTTTACGTAAACAGATCAGCTGGCAACCAGCAGAGGACAGACACTCTGAGGACATTGTCCTTGAGCAGGTCAAAGGAAACCATTTCTGCTCTTTGTGGCTTCTCTGACAACTGGGGAGTGCGGCTGAGGCTTCGGTGTGGCAGGCTCTCTCCTTGTCATGCCTGCTGATGTCCCTCTGTCCTCTGCCTTAGCTGGGCTGCGTGCCCACCATTTTCCCCAGTGGAATTTTGCAGGTTGAAAGATCGGCACTAGTTTTGCAAAGTGTTCCAAGCCCAGTCCCTTATCTGATGTCCTGACAGCTTTCTGAGGGAGGCAGGACAAGGATTATGATCCACGTTTCACAAGGAAAGAAAGAGATGAAGGCTCAGAGAGGTTAAGAGACTTACCCAAGTTCACACAGCTTACCGAACACAGTGGATGTTCATAGATCTGTGAAGTTCAAAGGAAAGAGTGGGCCACAAGCTGAATGCCTGAAGGGCTGACCTGAAATTTCCTTCATGAAATGGCATGCTTTCACTTAGTGCCCTTCCCGTGTGGGTCTTCTAACCCTCTCGCAGAAGGGCCGGCCCCTGGGATGTGGTGCTTTCCCCCCCTTGCATGGCCTAAGGAGCTGTTTTAAGAGAAGTCCAAGACAGTCATTTAGAACGAGTTATCAGGGGATTTAGAAAGAGTAACCGGGTGCATTTGCTTCCTTCCAGAGGATGCTATCATCAAGAGGATAGTGGAATTGCTCAAAAGAGTGGGAGACCAGTGGGAAGAAGAGGTGAGGAGCAAACTACCTGTGCAGATCGCATGTCAAGCCCCACCTGTCCTTGCAGGCCTGGCTCCTGCCCCTCCCCTCCCTGAAGTCTTCTTCTGCTGCTCCCAGAGCTCAGCCCTCCCCTTGCCTGGAGCTGTCCTGCAGCTTGGTGGCTCTTTAGTTGCTTCCAGGGGAGCTTTCCCCTCTCCTCAAGGCTAGGGGCCTGACTCAGTTTCTCTCCTCTCCCCCACAGCAACTTCAACAGATGGCCCTGCAAAACCCAGCGCCAGCCTCTAGGAAGAAATCCCACGAGAAAAAGTCCAGCTCCAAGAGAGCCTTTTCTCTTAAGAAACACAGCTCTGAAGAGCCCAAGAGGGCAGGGGCTGCAGATATTCCCAGCCTGGAGGCCCGGCCACCCAAGAGGCCCGGCTTTCTGCCCCTAGCCCTGTGTGTCGGTGGCCATCGGCCTTCCATCTCCAGCAGCCTTGGTGAGCAGGCCCCGCAGTTGCCATAGCAACCCTGCAGCTGCCTCCCCCTCTGGAACCGTCCCCAGGGCTGGAATTGGCTACTTTAAAGGCTGCCACCCAGTCTGACTTTTGCACTCAGCCCTGAGTGGCGAGAGGAGGGCCATGGGAGGAGAGAAGGCGCGCCAGCAGGTCCCTCCACACAAAACCCCACTAAGGTCCGGGCAGCCCAGCTAAGCCCTTGAGGGAAATCACGTTCGGGGCTCCCCCAGCCACCCTCGTCTCTCGGCGGCCGCACCCTCGTGCAGGCACTGGCAGGGAGGATGGTAGCGTGTGTGGGAAGGAACTGGAACTGGGAGGCAGGAGACCTGTGCTCTGAGCTGGATTTCTGTGTCATTCCCCATCTCTGTGCCTCAGTTTCCTCACCGACAAAATAAGATACTTCCCTACTGAGTATCTGTATCTCAGTCAGCCCTCAGAGCTATGTTATGAAATACAGTTATTATCCCCACTTTACAGATGAGGGAACTGAGGCTTCGGGAGGTGAAACTATGCTCCAGGTCACACGGCCCATCGGCGATGAAGCCGGAGCTGGGGGGAGAAAGGATCAGATCGTTTCTTCCTGGGTGTCAGGGAGGAGCAGCCTAATTGGGCGTCCTGGCCAGGGGCATTTACATTTTGATGCTTAATACCAAACAGTGGGTCTTCAGTGGTGGAATTTGAGGCCACACGGGGAGATATTTTCACGTAGGGGGATTCTGGCATGATCTGTTACTTCATGCCGTGGAATCTGGCATCTACCGTTCAACCTGTGCATCAGGCCAAAATGTTGGCGGATGGGGGCACCAGGGGAGGGAGGAGAGGGCAGCAAAGCCCAGGAAAGCCGGTTCTATGGAAGTATGAAGGGATTAGGGAGCTTGGTCTGGACCAGTAAGTCAGAGACACGGCCCGGTCCAGTCGCTCACTTCCAGCCCACTGCGGCCTTAGCGTGATCCAGCCACGGTGCCCGCGGTGGAGCTTGCGCCAGCTTCTGTGCGTAGTTAACACCCTCAGACTGGTGTAACACACCCACCGTTTCATTTTGCTTCTCAGGCTTGGAAGAACCTGAAGCCCAAGGGGTCCTGTCTACAGACGGCGGGGGTCCCAGTCCCTTCGAGCTTTCCGCCCACCCAGGAAGCCAGGGACCCGACGAGGAGCCACAGCTGGACAGAGCCTCGGAATATAGTCAGTGCTCCCTCCTTTTCTGAGGCCCCTGGGAAAACTTCCAGTCCTACTCTCCAATTGTGGAAGAGAAACTGAGCCACAGAGAAGCAGTGACCTCTCCAGACCCTGAGTCCAGCAGGCTGGGGAGGCCGTGCGGGGCCCGGAGCCCAGGCCCGAGCCAGGCCACCCATTACACACTCTGTCCGAACCTCAGCAAATGTCAACAGTGACAGTGCTATCCTCCTTGCGGCAGCGAGAGGTGGTGGGAGGAATGCGCTGGCCCACGGCAAGGGCTGGTGTGATCTTTAAGGCCTGGGCTTGAATCTGGTCTCTGACCCCTTCAAGCTGTGTGAACTTGGGCAAGTTACTTCATCCCTGGCTCAGTTTCTTCATCTGCAAAATGGGGATAATAATAGCACCCACTGCCTAGAATTGCTGGTGACTCTAAATGAATGAACGCCTAGACAGCGTTTAGAGCAGGACCTGTTAGCAGCTAGTACATGTTAGCTGACACTTGTCATTCTTGTGTTAGGTGGCCCAGCTTGTGGACAGAGCCTCAGGAGAAGTACAGAGGGTAGGAAGAGAGGTGGGGGCCATAGGAGAGAAGCTCAACACATGGTAGCTGCCATCACTATTATTATTACTTTACCATCAGCAGAGCCAGGCCTAGAATCATGTAATCTTGTCAGTTCTTCGTGTCTGAAAATATGTTTAATGATCTTTGCTTCCCTGCCCCTATTCTGCCCCATTTGTTTTTTATCCACGATGTGCCTTGAAGGGGAAGTGGGAAGGGCCCTGCTCTGCCTGGAGGGAGGAAGGTGCAGCGGGAGGGACCTTTGGGGAACAGGCCTTTCCCTGGAGCCAGTGTGCGGGCCCTGGTAGGTGAACAGACCAGTGAACGCGCGTCCCGGGAAACCAGCTCTGCCCTCAGGACCCCCTGACAGCGCGCATCGGCATGCCTGAGGGGCCGGGGCTTGTAGCCCTGGTCAGGACCCGTGAGAATCTCCCAGGGAACCGCCTTAGGAAATGCAGATTGACCACAGGGGGCTTTTCTAAGCACTGGAGTGTAAGCAGGCACTTTGATCTTTCTAGGAGAATTCATCCAGAAGATCATTGCCCTACTCCAGGATGCAGAGGAACAGCAGGGAGAGGAGGTGAGGAAGATATTGCCCGTGTAACCTTGACCTCACTATGGAACCCCCGACCCCGCCCCTCCCCTGATTCTGCGTCTTGCCGAAGCCCGCCCAGCCCCAGCCAGCTCCAGATCACACTCCTTTGCCCGCGCTCCGCATCCATCGTTCTTCGCCCTGGGCCGCACCCCCCAGCCCACAGCAGGTCTCTTTCCCCAGCTCACCTGCAGTCTCCTCAAGGTCAGGAGCCCTGACTCAGTTTCTCTCATGTCCTCCACAGCAGCCTCAAGGCCAGGAGGCAGAAGTGGCTGGAGAAAACCTGGCCCCGCCCTGCAGGAGGAGATCTCAGGAGAAAAGGTCCAGCCTCAAGAGAGGCTTTTCCCATAGAAAACACAGCTCCAAGGAGCCCAAGGGAGCGGGGGCTGCCAGCCCAGAGGCCCGGCGGCCCAAGCGGCCCAGCTACCTGCCCCTGTGTGTCGGTGGCCACCGGCCCTCTGTCTCCAGCAGCCTTGGTACGCAGGCCTGGTGTTGCCGTGGTAATGGAGGCTTCCTCCAGGGCAGGGGTGGCTGCTGTGTGGCGTGTGCCTGTTGCTTTCTGCTCTGAGCAGAGCGGGGAGAGGTGAGGCACCAGTTGCCAGCAGGACCCCCCACTCACAATACATGCCCCCCCAGCCCCGCCACACACTTAAAAACAACTGTGGTGTGAGATCAGAGCATCTGTGCATCAGAATCACCTGGAACCCTAAGAGGAAACAGGAGACGCGAGTGTGATGAAGTAGGCTCTGGCCTGGGCCTGGTTTCCGCCCCACCAAAGCTGAGGCCCTGCTGCACAGTAACTGCCCCGACGCTCGCTGAGGGCCTGTGCACGCCACTGTCACAGCGCTGTCTCATTTAACCAGCTCAAGCCCTGCAAGGGCAGTCTTATCACTCCCATCCGACAGATGGGAAAAGTGAGGTTCAGACAGGCTAAGTGACTTGGAAAGCCTCGAAGAGTTAAAGAGAAAGGGGGCTCCCTTGGTGGGGCCTGTGGGCATACTTGTGCCTGCTCCCAGACGGTGAGGAGGCAGAGGAGTTGGTGGGGAAGGCCAGGACAGCACCGGCCCGCCGCTGGGGCGGAGCTGGGCGGAGCTCGCGGGGAGCCTGGAGGCCAGGAGACCCTTCCTGCTCCTGCGTGTGTGAACAGCGTCTTCTCAGGGCCTGGGTTCGGCTTGTGCATGTGGATCTGGGACTATGCAAAACACACCAACTCTTTCTGCCCTCAGATCCAGAAGGTCTCGAGTTGCAGGAGCCCTCGCCTGCAGAGGGGGGCCCAGCTGGGATCTCAGAAGCACCTCCCCAGGCCAGAAGCCACAAGCCAGAAGGGGGACCTCAGCCAGATGGAGCATGCGAATCCAGTGAGTACTGCCCCTGCTCTCACCCGGGTCAGCTTCTTGGGGCCTCTCTTCCCAGTGGATTTCACAGCCTGAGCAGGGGATGGTTCCAGGGAGGGACCTGGGAAGGGCAAATACCCCGGGAGACTCTAGAACAGGGCAGGGGGCAGAGGCTTGGCCTTTAACCCGGGGCTGTCGGGGCAGAGTTGCAGGGGAGCCTCCTCCGGACAGAGGATGCCTGTCTATCCCACATTCTGTGGGACGTAACTGACATCCCCCACTAGCTTGCCCAGACAGTCCGTGTAAAATTCCTGGCCTGCGCTGGCAAACAGGCTCTCTGTGGGGAAGCCCTGCTGTATAGCATTTCCACGCTTCCATGGTATACATATTTCTACCTTGGCCGACTGCAAGCTGCCAAGAGTTCGTAACAACTGGTTCACAAATTTCATGAATATTACAGTGAACTTAGTACGAGCCAGTCCCAGCACATCACTGCTTCTAACCCAGGTCGATGGGTGCGTTCCTGCCACGTCGGAAGCCTTGGGTTTCCCCTCCTTGCATTCTCAGCAGCTGCTTCTTGTCCAAACTCCCATTTCGGACCATGGGACCCCACGGGAGGCTGGATAAGGGATGCTGGGGAGGCCTCGGTTTCCCACCTGTCAAATGGAGCTGAATGCGGTTACAGGACAGGCTCGCAGGCCTGAGTCCTTCTATTGCTAATAAGCAAATGCAAACAAAGCTCTCGCCCTCCCGCTCTAGTTTAAGGGAAGATTTTTTTAATTGGTCCTGTCATAACTAATCTGTGTGCTGAGGTTTAGAGATAAAATACTGTCTTTAATTGATGGATGTGTTGTCGTGGCACTTTATTGTTGAAAGGGGACTAGGTGTCACCTGGTCACCATAGCTCAGTCCTTCTTTATCTCCCTTAGAGGAGCTCATCATCCAGCAGCTGGTGGCGCTTCTCCAGGAGGTGGACAGCCAGCTGGGCCGCCAGGTGAGCACCATGCCGTCCTCCCCGGCTGAGACCTGGGTTCAGCCCCCAGTCTGCAACTCTGGGCAACTTTGGGCATGTCCCTTAACCTCTCTGAGCCTCGGTTTCCTCTTTTGCAAAAAGAGAGATAATTATCTACTTGACCAAGCTTAGTGCATATGTAGAAAATTCCAGCCACCCCGCAGATGGGGTAACAGTTAGTTTAAAGCAACATAGTGCTCATGGCGGTCCCTCCCCCAGCCAGGACCTCCCCCTATCCAAATCCGCCATTGAAGTTCAGCTCTTGTCCCCTTCCCTGGAGGCCTCCTCTGCCCACGTCTGGCCGCCAGCCTGGTTGACCATCCTTGGCTGTCTCCCTGGTGACTCTCTGTCTTGGCCATACACTTCAGCATTTCTATGGTCTCCAGTTCTTTCAAGCTTGTTGATTTTCCTGCCCTGCTAGCTAGCCTGTAACAAAAGGTTCCCTGCCCTTGAAAAACACAGTCTCCTTGGAGCGGCAAACGCAGATCACGTGTGAGGAGGGCAGGTTGTAGATGAGTCATCAGGGTGGCTGACGCTGTTGGCACCTCACCTTACCGCCAGAGCGCACACCGCCCCGCTCCCGACTGCCAGCACCTGCATCCTTTTGTCTGTGGACCCGGAGCCGCTTTCTGTCCATGTGGTAGGCAGAACTGACACCCCGCACTTCCCCAAGCGTGGCCTTCAACCAGTGGCTGAAGGGAGTTAGTGTATGAAGACCCCCGCTCCCTCGCCCTTGGTAGACATAACCCTGAGCAGCTAGCTGTTCTGTGCTGGGTCTCGGCCTGCCCTGAGGGGATAAAGCTCCAACTGCTGCACTGAATGGGCTGCTGTGTCACCCCTGTCCCAGCTCTCCAACCCTCCAGCAGTGCTCCCTGGGCTCACCGAACAAATAAACTAGCCATGCCCCAGTCCTTGTGTCTGGGTCTGCCTCTGGGGAAAACAACCCAACACATTTAGATATTAAGAGGATAGAGCTTACTGGAGGGACCTTAGAGTGGGAACCAAAATTTATCTAATGTCTGCTCTGCACTAAAGATTTTACACCAATTATCTCACTTAATTCCCCCCAAGAATACTGGGGGCAGATATTATTACTCCATTTCACAGATGACCAAACAGAGGCTCAGAGAGGCCACACGGCTAGTAACTGATACTTAAGCACCCAGATTCTCCACTGTCACATTTAAATAACAAAGTAAGGTTATGTACGAAATAGGGGGTGGCTGAGGGAGAAGAGCACGCTCTGGGGCTGTTTGGTTCTGAATTACCTGAGTCTGAAGACCTGCACTTTCTCCCTCCCCGCCCCGACTTTGTCCTGCTGCTTTGAGCGGGGCCTTGCAGAACAGATTCTGGGAGGCTGGGGTGGGGGCGGGCGGTAGAGGAACTTAACGAGGGGAGCTCGCCCCAGGGACACGGAGGTGCCAGCCTTGCTGCGTGGAGCTGGGAGAGGGGTCCTTGCCTGCGACACTAACCGCCTGCCTTCATTTCTGCTTCCAGATCAGACGACACCCCAGCTTTAAGAGATTTTTTTACGAGTTCTCAGACTCCTCCCTCAGCAAGCTGGTAGCCACCCTGCGCAGCCAGGTGGCCCACTCCTCTGAGCTGGACGGGAACCTCGCCAAGAGACCCTGCCAGTTTGGCTTTGGCTTGGCTAACAAATTTGCTGGCCACAAGAGCCACGCCATGTCTATCCTCATGGGTTTAAGAAGCCACGACGGTTGCACCCAGTTCCCATACAGGGAGTCCGAGCCGGTGAGAGAGGGCGGGAAGGGCAGTGGCCGTGTGGCACAAGGGACCACGGGCTCACAGTCGGCCTCCAGGAGATCTACGTACTGTTCTCTCCCCTCCCCTGCTTAGTTCAGAACTTTCCGAGCTCTGCTCAAATGCCCCCTCCTCAATGAGACCTTCTGAGACAATTCTATACCATGATGATTTTTTTCTTTTCCCAAACCTCACTGATTTTGCCCCATTTTTACCATCATTTTATCTGGCTCTGGTCTCCAATTGTGTGTACATTCTCATACTTTTTGAGATGAGTGTGGTGCATTGGGCCAGCCGCTCTCTTCGCTTTCCTTGTTATTTCACGGGTTCTGCTGCTCGGCTTCCCAATTCTAGGCTGTCATAAAATTTAACTAATGAAGTAAGGTTATATATCCAACAAGGGGGGCTGAGGTAGACCAGAAGGCTGCCAGGGAGCTGCCGCTCGCTGACCTACCTTGCTGATTGAGAACAGCCTCTCCCTGCCAGCGCCTCACGGCTCCGATCGCTTTTGCTCTTCCTGATCACCCTCCCTCCCCTGAGACTTTGAGATGGTCTATTTAGAGATGGTGTTTGCCACTAATTTTTAAAAAATTCTGAGCTTTTATGTTTTCTGGTGGACTCTGATGAACAGATCTCCCTGTCCTTCTCTAATTCCCTCAAGAGTGACAACCAGCTCACAGACATGAGGCCCAGACCTGTAGTGTGGGAGCTGCTGAGCGAAGGTGTGGCTTTAAAGGAATGAAGGGACTTGTTTGCTGGGGTTGGACAAACAGGACCAGGACTCTGCATCTGAGTGGTCCCCTGGGAAACCAGACCCTTTCTGCAGTGAAGTTACTATCAGTAGAGCACTTCCATCTTCCTCTCCTGGAGTTACTTCGAGAAGCCTCTCGAGGACATTGCTCTATCCAGGACAGTGTTGCCTTGTCACTCGCGTGCTCTGCTCCGCCTTGGCTTGTGTTCCTGGCGGGAACTCCTCATGGCCACAGACCTCTCTTTTCACCTCCTCACTGTCTTTTCCCCGACAATGGGGACGTGCCTGATAATTTGCCCTCCAGGGTGGGTTAGGCAATAGCTTCCAGAGCAATCTGACTTCTCCGTGAAAGGTGTCATAGAACAGTTGCCCTGACTGCATGTCTGTTTCACCACCCATTCATTCACGCGTCTGCTCACCCAGCAGTAGATACCGACGGCCTCCTGCACGCTTACCATGCAAAGTGCAGGGAGGGCTTGCGCAACCTCTGCTTTCAAAGACTTCATCTGTCAATAGAAAAGACAGCTGTTTACTGATGACCAAATTAAACAGCAATCAAATGCCAAACGACTGGTCGCTGAGGCCAAAAAAGCGAGTTGGTCCTGGGAGGCTTCCAGGAGGTGGCAGGCCCTGATTTTGACCTTTGAGGCGAGGAGGCCATCTGGGGAGGAGGGATTGGGAGAGCGATGTCAGCAGGAGGTGCTGCAGGAACAGAGGTGGGGGCCAGCGTGGGGTGTTGATGGGATAATGGGACCCACAAATAGTTGGGCTTTGGCTGATGCCTGTATTCTTTTTCTCCTCCCAGAACATAAGTCCTGACACTCAAAGTCCAGATTGAAAGCTGTGCCTCGTGGTAGATTTCCCTTGAACTGGCCACACAATCGGCAGCTTTAGCCAGGAGACCCTGAAGATGCTCCGTGATGTCCTAATCCCATGCTTCACAAACATGACTGAAGACAAGAGCAGACAACTACTCTGTGTCCGCACACCATCATCTGAGAAAGCACACAGCACTTTCCCACAGGGCGAGATGTAGAGGCCACCTTGGGGGGAATCTTGCACCAGACTGAGAGTCCCCCTGCCTCAAGCCTCCTGCAGGACCCTGAACACGTCCCATCTCCTCTCGGGACCCTGGATTCTAGACTGTCATTCGGAAGGCCTACTGACATTTTTCCAGATGTTTTAACTGAGTCCAGTTTTAAAAATAATTTTTTATTTAATCTCTGACCAGAATGTCCACACACAAACAGATGTGCATCTGTGTGCAACATGTCATTTATTCGGTTGGTCAACAGTGTTTAATGCTCATATGGATTTATAGATGCCTCTCAGGAACTCTGCAGGCCCCAGATGGGAAAGAACTACAGACTGGGCACTTCTGGTCTCTCAGAATCCTTCTAACTCTGTATCCTGTAATTCTATGACCAGAGAAATGAAGCTGATACCTTTTACCTCTCCCATCTCATGGGGCTTGCTGAGTCAGCGAGAAAATGGAGGTGAAGAATTCCAAAAATTACACAGTGCCACGTCCATGTATGTTGTTATTCTTATTATAGCTACATCTGGATGGTTTTCAAGAAGTAGAGGATGGCTTCAAGCTGGACCGCCATGGATGGTTGCACAGATGTGCACTGTTCAAGAGCATCATGCCCCAGGGGTTGCTATTCATATCCTAGGCATTGTAGATTTCTAGATGTATAACGACAGTGTTCCAGCTGATGGCAGTAGAGTGTCTTGAGAAAAGGGCTTTTTTTTGTATGTGCACAAAGGTGAGGTGTAGGGTGCTAGAGGCTCTGCCTTCTACACAGCTGAACAGTTTCAATAGCTGGACTCGGGTGGGCAATTTGCCACACGTCCATATCTACAGGCAGGCCCAACAAGACTGCAAACAGACATACAACTCCCTTGGACTTTGCCTGGAATATGTGGCCACAGGGGAGAGGATGTCACAACCTGCATGGCAAACTAAATTGTGTTACCTGCGGCGGCCACGGTGTTGCCGTGTTGAACCTGTGGTAAGCGCCGTGGGGTGGGACTGGGAAGGAGGAGAAGCTGAGGGTAGAGAGGCCACTTAGATGGGACTGGCCTCGAACGTGAGACAAAGTTCTAGGAAGCTCAACTGAGCATATGCTGAAAGTCATTTAGGTTTTATCGCTGCTTGTGAGGAGTGGGGGAGAGGCGAGTTATTTATGGGTTTATTTCAGGCAGTGTTCAGGAACACAGCACCAAAATGTGAAGAATTGGAATAAGTTTGAAAATGAAGGTCAGGAACCTTTTGTACATAGTTTTCTTATTTGGAATGATGTTCTTTAAGCCATGTCAGTATTTGGTTTGAGTTCCCGATGCTGGCATCTGACTCTCATTTTTGTACTGTATTATTTGAGCAAATAAAGAAATTGACTCACATAAAGCTGTGATCTGGATTATTCACCATGGAGGCAAGACAGATATCCACCTGACACATGTCTGGACCCGGAGCTGGGACCCAGAGAGTGCCACTTCGCTGAGTCAGTGAAGGAAAGTGTCCTGGGCTGGGTATCATGAGACCTGGGTTTTAGTCCAGCTGCTCCCAGGCTAGGTGACCTTGGGGACAAGATACTCTCCAGAACTGACATTCTACAACTCTATGACTCTCAAGGTGACAGTTCATTATACGTCTGGGAAAATCTGGACCAGTCCTGATTCTGCATCATCTCTTATTAGTCCCTAAACTCTGGTGCCCAAATTCTGTCACTTAGAACCAGGGTAAAAATTGTCAGAACACAGCATGGGGTTTTTGGTCCATGAAATGCGTTCTCCATGGAAAGACATCAAAGGCATCCTTCCCCCATCTCGGATAACACGTGAATGCCCATTCCCCAACCCTGGCAGTCTCACCGTACTGCTCTGAGGAGAGCTGGAGAAGGCGGCATTATCATCCTCCTCTGCAGTCAAGGAAACCCAGGCTCAGAGTAGGGAAATGCCTTTTTCGAGATCACACAGCCAGCTACGAGAGAACCAGGCCAGGACTGGGCTCTGCGAACTCTTGTTCTAGCGCCCTCTCCCTTATTGTCTAATCCAGTGGTCCCCAAACTTGTTGGCAGCAGGGGCGGTTTTCATGAAAGACAATTTTTTTGTGGACCGGGGAGGAAGGGGATGGTTTCAGGATGATTCAAGTGCATTACATTTATTGTGCACTTGATTTCTATTATTATTATATTGTAACATTATACAACTCACCATAGGTTGGGGACTCCTGGTCTGATCCATTAGTTACTTAATTCAACCAATATTTATTGAGCACTTACTATGTACCAGGTAGGATGCTAACTCCGTGGAATACACAAATGCAAAAGACATGGCCCCTGCCCTCAGGATGCTCATGGACCCCACTGCTTATGGGGCTTTTGCCTCAATAGGAATATGGGGGGTGGGACACTGCATGAGCGTGCTGTGTAAGGGTGGGCCCCCTAACTCCCACCACAGATGCTTTTATGAGAACACTGAGATGCATGGAGATCCTGCGGCTTTGTAAGGTTTTTAAAAGGTGGGCAAGTGACATCAGGACATAGTTAACCTCAATTTCCTCCCTCTGAGAAGTCAGGAGCCAAAGTGGGTGAGTCAGAGCTAATGGGGTCAGAACCGGTTGAGCCGGAGGTGTTAACCAGGTTACAGGGAGGGCTGAGCTGTTCAGATGTGCTTGTCTGGGAGGCAACACAGCACCCTGGCCTTGCCCTTGGCACTCGGAGACCTCCCAGTTTGAAATCACAGCGGCTGGCACCTTAAAAACGATCCATTAGTGTTGATTAAAAAGAGAGAGAGAGAGAAAGGAGAAAGGAACTAATTTAGGGTTGCCGGATTTAGCAAATAAAAATACAGGAGACCCAGTTAAATTTGAATTTCAGATAAACAATAAATAATTGCAACATTGGCAGCATACTTCTACTAAATAATTATTATTTGTCTGAAATTCAAATTTAACAAGATGTCCCATATTTTATCTGATGACTCTGAAACTAATGTAAGAACAATTCTTTTATTAATAATTACCTCCAAATGAGAAAAAGAGAAAGTAACCAAAGTGCGGGAAAATACGCAAGCGGATTTGCTGATGACGTAGCAGAGCTGACATTCGGAGCGGTGCGCTGTAAACACGGGCTTTGAGTTACAGCGATGATCATTAGGCTGCAGTCCGCCCTGGGTACCAGCAAGCACGCGAGAGAGACACCTCCTTCCCCCGGTCCGCGCCTCAGGCCTCTGCCAACACGGAGACCAGGCCTGGACGAGAGGCCCGCGGCCAGCTGGGCCGCTCGGTCAACTCTTTGCCGCCACAAGAACCTCCAGCGGCTTCCGTCCCGTGAGTGGTCGGGGCCAGAGCAGGCAAAGGACGCAAGACGCTCGGGCCGCAAAGGTACGGTTTGTTCCCTGGAGCGGATGGAGGCTCCGCGGGGCCTGCTGCTGCAAGACGCCCCCCGACCCGCCCGCCAGGGGTCAAAGGTGCATGCGGCCTCGGGCTCCCGGTCCAGTGTTAGGGCGTCCTCCCCCATCCCCCGGTTTTGCATTCGATGTGGTGAGCAAATGTGCCTGAGGCCCGTGGGCAGCCGTGGGCAGCCGGGCCTGGCTGGGGCGGGAGGTTGTCTGCTCTCTGGGGAGCAGGGCGGGGCGCACTTTTTTTCTGGACGGGCTGGAAAACGTGAGGCTGAAGGAATCTTTCTCACAGAATGTTTTCACGGAGCTGCGAACAGCAGAGAGTCTGCCCTCATTTGCGTTGGTGGGGAGAAGGGACATTTGGCCTCCATTTCTTCTACGTCCCTCTACAACCACACCAGAACTCGGGAAGCCGGGGCAGCCTGTCCCTATACAGCGGCACCGTAATCCCCGGGGAGCTGTGAACCATCCCGCTGTCCCTGCTGCCAGACGGGCTCCATCAGGCAAGTCCAGTGACCAGCTGAGGGGGAGTCCAGTGCTTCCAAGTCAACCTTTAGTACGCTGGGGAGTTTAAAACAAAACAGGGCCGGGCGAGGTGGCTCACGCCTGCAATCCTAGCACGCTGGGAGGCCAAAGAAGGAAGATCGCTTGAGGTCAGGAGTTCGAGACCAGCCTGAGCAAGAGTGAGACCCAGTCTCTAGTAAAAACAGAAAAAATTAGCCAGGCATGGTGGAGCGCACCTGTAGTCCCAGCTAGTTGGGAGGCTGAGGCAGGAGGATCGCCTGAGCCCAGGAATTTGAGGTTGCTGTGAGCTAGGCTGACGCCATGGCACTCTAGCCCAGGTGACAGAGTGAGACTCTGTCTCAAAAACAACAAGAACAACAACAAAAACAAAACAGAAGTAGAAGAGCTTCGTCACCTGACACCACAGGAAACAAGGAAACTGTGTCCTTGGCTCCGTCCTGCTGGACCCCCAAGAGTTTCGCCCTGTGGGGTGGATCTGGGCAGACTAGGAAGGATCTGGCCCATCTGCAAGAAGCAAACTCAGGCCAAGGTTGGGAGCAAGGCCCATTGGCACAGTCAGTGTTGATGTCCATCAGTCTGTCCAGAGCAGGGCAGTGGAAGCGTGGGAAGGATCGCAGGAAAGTGGAGGCTATTTGTAAAGGAGACTCTGCCCCAGCAGGACTGGCAGTGGGTGTCGCCCCAGGTCCCCGAAAGGCCTGGGGTCAGGGGAGGGTGTCTGAGGGCAGTTGGGATTAGGCTCAGCCTCGGGGTGCTCAGCTTCTCTCCCGGTCCAGCTCAGGTTTCCCCATTCAGCTCACGGCTTCCTAGGAAAAGGACATAGACGCATAATTTCTGAATCCCTTACCTAGTTCTTCCCTCACCTTAGTTCCACTGAGGACACCCCTTACAGCTTCACATGCCCTGGGAAGCCCTGAGCAGGTCGCCAGGCCCCTTTTCAGCCAAACTGATGCATGGAAATTGGAAATCTCCAAAGCCAGAGAGGGGATTCACTTTACCTGCAAGCAAATGGAACTCCCCACTGGGGGGTGATAAAAGGGTGTTGGAAACATTAGTTTACAAAAGGTTAATTGACACTTGGTTTTTTAGGGAGGGTTGGGGTGGAGTGGTCTCCAGATTGCTGAGTGCAGTGGGCAGATTGTACTCTACACGAGGGGGCGGTGCCAAAAAAAGGGGCAGGCAACTCGTAGATTGTGTGTCTTTGCCTGGTATTTGTACAGTGCTCTAGCAGTTGGAAGTCCAGCACTCGTTCTAAAAAAATCAGTACATTATGACAATTTCCAGCTGCTGACAGTCAAGTTCCCCAGGAAGGGGTGCTTTTTTTTTAATGTACAAGGTGCTGCATGGGCTAGTGTTGACCTTGACTGTGACCAGGAAGGGAAAGGCGGGAGAAGAAATGGAGCTGAATCGACAATGCCCAGGGGTCACCATCCTGGGACAGGACAGGCAGTGTCTGCCCTCCAGAGACATCCTGGGGAGTTCCACACCTCAGGGCAGCGGTATGCCTGGATCCGGCTGGGGTGAGGTCTATAGGTGACCCAAACTGTCTGGGGAGCGGAGAGCAGAGGGAAGTCGAGCGGGCAGGGAGTGAACCTGATGGGAGAAGATGAGGACGCACGTGAGCGGAGAGAGGAGACAAAAGGGGCAATCAGAGCCTGGTTCCGAGCCCTGCCTCCACCTGCTGGGTGACCCTGGCACGTCACTTGCCCTCTTTGGGAAATTGGAGGAAGACACCTTCAGAGCCTCCCTCAGAGAAATGCTGGATGTGGACTTGGACATCTTGGATAATTTTCACATCTCCATGATTTTCAGATCTGTCATTCTGTTGCTTAAGCCCTGCGATGACTCCCCAGCACCGCACGGGAAGTCCCACCTTATGAGCAGGGCACCCAGACCAGCTTCACCTGCCTTCTGCCACGTCCCCAAGTTCACCTCCAGGCCTCTGCTTGCCTCCATCCTTGCAACTGCAATAACTGCCTGCATAGACTGCTCTTGCCTGGTTCTGGGCCATCATGCCACGTGCCTGGAATACCCTCCCAAACCCCCACCCCCAGTCTCAATAACTTCTGCTTATCCTCCTCCCCGCCTCCAGGAAGTCACCCCTGATACCCTCCAGCTAACAGGAATTGGCTGCCTCTCCTCTGTGCTTCTATCCTATCCAAAGCCAGTGGTTCTCGGACTTCAGTGTCATCAGTCACCCGGTGGGCTATGTGAAATACAGACTGCCAGGCCCCAGCCTGAGTTGCTGATTCAGTAGGTCTGGGGTGGGCCCAAGAATTGGCATTCCTAACAAGCTCCCAGGTGACACCGCTGCTTGTAACTCATCTGCGGATGTATCATCCGCCTTCCAGCTAACTCAGAGCAAACTAAGGGCTGGTGCATCCCCAGTGTCCATCAAGGAACAGGGACTGAGTGAAAGCTGGATAAGTAAATACAAGCTAATGAATACAAGCATGCTATGGAAAAAAAAACTAGAAAGGTAAGTATAAAGTGTTATATATTCAGTAGGTTACACTCAACTTTCCCCCTGAACAAACGACATAACTGGGTATCTACCATCAATGTCAAGCTCGATGTCAGCTTTGGCACCGTGGGTGTCATCTCACCTAGTCCGGAACCCAGCAAGGCCCTGGATTATTTTCTGCACGTGAGGCTCTGCTGTTCAGCTTTGCTAGTGCCTTCATGTCTCCGAGGCTGCCTCGCAGGCCGTACAGATAATTAGATGTGAAACAGAGTCCCGGCACGTGATAATAGTTGAAAAACTTTTTTTGAATCCCAATCCTATCAGAAATACATTGCCCGACCTACCAGACATGAAAGCATATAAAAAGTTCAGTGGCTAAAACACTGTGCCACTACAAGGCAGGGAGGGCATTGAAAAAATAATAATAAAAATAAAAAATAAAAAAATTAAAAATCTCTGTGCTACTGATGTAGGAATGGATGGCCAGGTCAATGGAACAGACTTAGGGAGCAATGACAAGTCAGTATATAATACAGGTGATATTTAAAATCAGGGAAAGGATGGATTATTTAATAAATTGGATTGGGAAGACTAGCCAGCTATTTTAGAGAAAATTTAAGCATGTTACTTTTCACCAATCAGTTTGAAATAAAAAGATTGAGGCAGGCGCACAATCTCTTATCTGCCCTTGGGGGGCAGATGTGTTTTGGAATTCAGAATTTTTCAGAGTTTAGAAAGATAATACTGGTGCATTTGTCACATGTTTTGTAACTCCCCCAGCGGGGTCTGGGGAACACCCCACAGTAAAACACATTACCATTTCTGCCGGAAAGTACATGAAAATTCATACTAAATGGGATAAATAATGACCATAAATAAACTCATGTCTGTATAGGTGAGGGTTTTTGCATCAAGAGAGTGGCCATAAATTTTTGTTTGTTCCAAGCTTCTTCAGTTTCAGAACTGCAGATAACAGATGATGGGCCTGTGACGCTTCAGCTTGGTGAGCACGTGGTGGGGACAGCCACCTCCCGTTCATTTGCTGGTGGAAGTGTTGTCATGTTAAGCATTATAATCCCCTTGAGGACAATTTGGCAACATGCATCAAAACTTTTCTCTCACCTTGTGACTCAGAAATCCCAGTTCTAGAAATGTGTGCCAGGGGACCACCAGCTCGGTGTACAAGGATGTGTTTATGGGGATACATATTTATTTATTTTAACGTAGTGACAAGGTCTCGCGATGTTGCCCAGTGTGGAGGGCAGTGGCTATTCACAGACAGGATAACTGTGCACCGTAGCCTCGAACTTCTGGCCCCAAGTGATCCTCCTGCCTCAGCCTCTAGAGGAGCTGGGACTACAGGTGCCACCATGCCCAGCAATGGGATATTTGTCACAGCAATATTGACAATAGCAAAAAATTGGAAGCAACCTAAATGTCCATGAGTAGAGGACAGATGAAATCAATAATGTTAATAGTATCTCCATGGCAATGGAATATTATGGATCCATTATAAACTTGATACATCTATATTTGCCATGGAAAGAAGTTATGATATACTATTTAGTTAAAAAGCAGGCAAAAGAGTATGTAGTGTATGACACCATTTTCATAAAAAAATTTTTAAAACGTCTGTCTGTGTGTGTTCGGAAAATATGGATGGGTGGATGGGTATTCACCAAAATATTGATATCTGGGTGTTGGGGTTTCTGGCAATTTTCATTTTCTATTTACGCCTTCTAAATTTTAAGATTTTTTTTTTTGTAGTGAGCACGTTTGTTTTAAATCCATAAAAAGCAATAAAATTGCTCATCCTATTAAAAGTGGAAGTATGAAACAAAAATATGTGGATAACGTCTCTTTCAAGTGGTGTTTACACTGGGCTAATGCAGGAATCACGCTGTCCAGCATCACAAGCGGGGACTTGTTTCTTTGTGTCCTTCCTCCACACATTCTAAGACCCTCTCTCTGCTCCTTTCTCTCAGTGCCCCAGGCTTGTGAGCTGCCCCAGAATGAGTCTTTGCTACCCAGAATTCCACAGTATGCTTGCACACTCAGCTTCTCATTTAAGCCCCAAATAGCCATGGCATGAGGACAGGGTAGATGGCAGAGACAGAAACTGAGACTCCCATTAAGTGATTTGCCCGAATGGAGAAACCAGGGCTAACCCTGTGATTTCTGACTCCTGCTCCAGGGCTCCTACCACCCTGGGAGGCCGTGTCACTTAGTGATAACATCAAGCACTGGTGACAGACAACCTGGATTGGGATCCTGGCTCTGCCACCTACTAACTGTGTAACTTTGGCCATGTTTCTTAACCTCTCTGTGCCACAGTGCTGGGAACATAACAAGTACTATGCAAGTTTTAGCTGTTATTATTACATTCACATTTCAATGAGAGAAATTCCATAGAAACTCAAAGGGGGGCTCTCTCGTGGTGGAAATTTGGGGAGTCTGAAAGACTTGGTAGCTATTAGGAGAATCTGGGGGCAGGATGGGCCTCCTCCTTTCCCACTTGTAGCCTGTAGGTAGTCTCTTAACTTCTCACTCTGTCCGTCTACTTTGAGAGCAGTGACACACTCCAGAGCCAGATGGCCACCGTGCTTTCACTGCAGGGGAGACCAGGCCAGCAGAGGAACGTGGGCTGATACGTCCAGCCATGCTCCCGGACAACAGCAAGTTTGGCATCGCTACTGGTCCTGGCATGAAAGGGGCCTGGAGCAGCCCTGCCCTCAACCTGCAGCCCGAGCGGAGCAATGCCGTCCAACTCATGCACTCATGAAGGACAGAAATAGATGTTTGTAGTTGTAACTGCTGGGATTAGGTGGGTTGTTAGTTATGCAGTATTATTATAGCAGCAATAACTGACTAATACAACCTGTATCAAAGTATGAATTTGAAACTCTGATTTAAAAACACCACCACTGCTGGGCATGGTGGCTCACGCCTGTAATCCTAGCACTCTGGGAGGCCGAGGTAGGTGGATCGTTTGAGCTCAGGAGTTTGAGACCAGCCTGAGCAAGAACAAGACCCCGTTTCTACTAAAAAAAATATAGAAGGAAATTAGCTGGACAACTAAAAATATATAGAAAAAATTAGCCAGGCCTGGTGGCACATGCCTGTAGTCCTAGCTACTCAGGAGGCTGAGGCAGGAGGATTGCTTGAGCCCGGGAGTTTGAGGTTGTTGTGAGCTAGGCCGATGCCACGGCACTCTAGCCCGGGCAATGGAGTGAGTCTCAAAAAAAAAATAAAAATAAAAATAAAAAAATAAATAAAAACACCACCACTTCATCTACCCTTTCGCTTTTATTCTAGCCTCTCTCCTCTTGTTGGCAGGGATATCAGCTGGGGACCAGGAGTTTGCACGGGACCAGCCCGTGGCTATGACAGTGTCTCTTGTGACTGTAGTCTGGGAGGGAATCAGCAGATTTCTCCCCTTTCTGGATCACTCCCCCTTCTCTGTCCCTCATATCTTTCAGATTCTCCTTTCCACCCCTTGCCCTGGCCTTTGAAGCTCAAAGCCTGGACTTGCTCAAGATCCTCAACTGGCGATCCAGGCAGTCTCATCACCCGTTCTGTAAAGGAGCAGGCAGACGACCACCTGCCTGGTGCAAGGGCTGTGACCACTGGCAGCAGTGCTTCCCACAGCTTAGGAAGCTGTCTTGCTTGTCTTCCTCTCAGCCTGCTTCGTGACAAAGCACCTTCGTCCTAGACCGTTCACCAGTGAAGGCGCTCTGGCTGCACTGCACAGTCCCCACTGCCCTGCTGTAGTGGGGAGAGAACTGGCCCTGGAATCAAGGGACCCGAGTCTGGGCCTGGCTCCCAGATAGCACTCCTAGACCCGCGGAGGCTCCCCACACCTGCCGCGGGCTGCCTGACTTCCCAAGGAGGAACTTGACCCTGAGCTCCCAGAGACAGAGATAGGGACACTCAAAGGTCAAGGGAAGTCCTGGGGCTGGAGACCAAGGAACAGAGTGAGCATAATCCCAGGCTGGGATTACTGATCTCAGTCCCTCCGGGACTCCCAACTGCCCACCGGGTCCTGCGCCCTCCCTGCTCACCTTCAGTCCAGAAAGCATCGTGTGGGTTTGCCTCACTTCCTTCCAGCAGCGGCTCTGGGAAGCTCCTGCCCACCATATGCTTCCCCCACACCATGTACACACTTGCCCAGATTATTCAGGGTGGGCCTTCGGCCGCCAGGGTGAGCCTCTGACCCTCACATAGCTGATAAATCCTTGTGCCTACCAGGAACCCTCCCTGAGCACAAGACCAACCAGGAGGGATGTTGCTTAGAACAATTAGAGATTTCTCTGACCAACAAAGACTTGAAGCCAATTAGAAAGCAGCGTGGGCCTGTTCCATTCAGAGAACACTTTCATAACCCAGCGAAATAACTGTGGATGACACCCAGCTTGGTTTGTGTTTGACCTGGCATTTTGAATATACAGGAGCATGTGCCTTTAATGAAAATATTATGGTTCAGTAAACAAATAAAACTTGGAGCTGGGTGTGGTGGCCCACGCCTGGAATCTCGGCACTTTGGGAGGCCGACAAGGGAAGATCGCCTGAGCCCAGGAGTTCGAGGCTGCAGTGAGCTGTGATTGTGCCACTGCACTCCAGCCTTGGTCACAGAGCAAGACCCTGTCTCCAAAAAATAAAAAAGATTTAAAATAAATAAGTATATAAGACTTGGTTTAGACAGGGTTCAAAGTTTAGCAAATTAGTAGATTTTATTTTCACGTTTTGTCTAAAGTAAAGATTTGGGGTCAACTGTCAAAAGTTGGAGATAATAAAGTTGGAGTTTCATTCACTTTTGATATTGCCAGAGCCCAGGAGAGTGTTTGCAACTTAGTAGGTGCTCAGTAAATGTTGACTGACTAAATCAATGACAATGTAATACAGTCTAAAAGCTGTAAGAAGCAGGCCTGCGTCCATGAGGGCTCTTAGCTGTGTGTTGGCGCCAGTTGGGAGGCGTACGTGTGCAGGGTCACGTAGGCACTCACACGCCTAGTTTGGCTTTTAACAGAGACTGTTCAGAGCCGAGCAGGAGCTGGTTAACCTCTGGGAGTTGTGTAACCACAACACCTGCTTATTCCTGAGCGCCGTCACACATCCTGCGCTCTGGGAGGCAACGTACACAGCTGATCGCATTAGACTCTCACCTTGTGAGCTGGCCTCATCCCCACTTTACTGATCAGGAGACCGAGGCTCAGAGAGACCAAGCGTCCTAACCACGATCACTAAGCGAGCCTGGCAGAGCAGGGACGTTGTGTCGGGTGTGTCTGCCTCTAAAGCCCAAGCTCCCACCCCCTCTGCTCCTTGCAATCTCCTGGCAGATGGTTCCCGAAACCTCTCCTCCCTGTGGGATTTAAGAAACATCAGTCATGCTCACTGCACTTTGCTGCTTGGCTTTTTGGATCTCAGAGGTCTTGGGAAGCCTTTTCTGGTGCCGCTTGTCTTTTGCCTGCTCTTCTTGAAGACCTTATTCACCCAGTTTGAGTCTTCAGCAGGGCTCTCCCTGGGCAAAGAGAAGAAGATGGTTCATTACTGGCCTGTCCTGGGAACTCCAATACCAGGCCCTGCTCAGCTCAGAAGGTACACACACCCAAGCTGTGGCTTTCAACTCTGAGCATCACAGTTCCCGGCAAACTCTTTTTTTTAATAATCAGTGAATATTTACCTAAGTATTTTGACATCACCCCAACCAGTCAACTGAACCTCAAGCTTTCATACAGTTATATATAAATTCAAAAAAGTTTAAATCATGTGAACAAAATGCATAGTTTATGCCTAAGCTCTAAGTTATTAAATTTATACAAACTCTTTCAAAAAGTTTTATAGTTAAAATTATACTTAGTGCTAGAAGCAGGTAAATTTTAATATGTTTGACGTGCTAAGTGCAAACATCAAAAGTAAGAACGCCTCAGGCCTTGCCCTCCAGAGATACCCGGCCACTGCCAGAGCAGCCCGAGGGCACGGAGGGGCAAGGTTTAGGGTGGGGTTGGGGTGACACCCTTGACCCGCCCTCTGATCTGTAGGGCCTTCAGCCAGCAGGCGAGCCTGGGTAATGCGGTCCCCAGAGAAGTTTAAAAAAATACAGACCCTCAGGCCCTCTAGGACTTATTGCAAAGGTGACAACAGAGTATGTGATGCAGAACCCAGACAATTGATACACATTACAAACACGGTCTTCTGGGGACAATCTACAACATAGGGCTGTTAGGTCCTTATCATGCTGATAGAAAATAATTTGGACCAAGGGGGCTTTTGATACAGTCCCTCAATTGATAATATCAGGAGATACCCAAGGCCGGGGCGTGGGATGCCTGCTAGCCCTCTTGGACTGTGGCATCGCTAGAGCGGAAAATATAAAGGGCGGGGCGGATGCACGTTCACCCGCCGCCGCGCTCGAAGAGGAGCCTCCGGGTGAGCACAGGAGGGAGCCGCAGCGAAGGACGCTGTCGACACGGACAGGCTCACTCACTCCCGACACATCGCCCTCACCGAGCAAGAGGAAGGGGTGGTTTGTGAGACGCAGAGGGGTGTACCATACTAGAAAAGGATCCCAGGGTCCCCGGGGCAGCTAAAGAGATGGAAAACATCCCTTAGCCTGGCCCCAATCCCCTGCCCAAAGGAAAGAACACGTTTCCAATGAAGCAGAAACTCACGTTGAAGACTTGCCGATGGCTTCCCGCGCATTAGCCGGAGGTGCGGCGCTGTCGTGACCTGCAGAGGCGCCGGGAGCTAGAGCCGAAAGCAAAACACAGGGGCCAGGAGTGAAAGGAGGGCAACTTAGTCATTTCAAAACAACATTAGTTAGTAAGCTAGCATGTTTCCAAACAGTAAAGCGCTCGCCTGCTCTCAGAGTCTCATATTTCCAACCACAATCACGCTACTGGGTTTGACTAAGGTGCAGCCCAGAGCGTCTGGGAAGGGCTGATGCTGACCCTGGATGCCCAGTTAGAGACAACCGCCTCGCAGAAGGCAGCGTGCTAGGGGATGTTGTCAGGAAGATGCCCTAGAGGGATCTGAACTTTCTACCACATGCTTTATGTAACGCTATTTTCTTTTCTCCTGGAATAAAGAATATTAATAGTTTTATGACCATTGTTCTCAAGGAAGCTCTTTGCATGTTTTCATTGAGTATGGGGATACGTGATATATGAATGTTAATATGTAATGACGTAATATATGTAAATAAAGTAGTATAAAATGTATTTAGATTTTTCCACCTGGAATTCTTTTGTTAGGAACCTGCCGGATGTCCCTAGGTCTCCCAAATCTATTTGTAGTGAGGCCTCTTTGTTTATGGATTTTCCTAGGGCTTTTTACAATTCTCCTGTCTCCCACTAGATCTGGGCAGGCTCTGCCCTGCTCCCACAGAGGGACGTCGCTGTTGGGCTTGGCTGGGTCCTGTGACAGGGCTTCTCAGCCTTGGTGCACACTATTGACATTAAAGTCAGACAATTCTTCATTGTGGGGCTGTCCTGTGCACTGCAGGATATTCAGCAGCATCCCTGGCCTCTGTCCACTAGGTGACAACCAAAAATGTCTACAGGTATCACTAAATGTCTCCTGGGGCGGGGTGCAAAATCACTCCTAGTTGAGAACCACTGGGCTATACGCACCTCTGCCCATCCCTGGCGTGAGGAATGCCAACTCAGGTGCGGGATTGCCCACACCTGCAGACGCCCACCTTTATGCACAGGAGTAAATAATATAAAACAAATGCATTGCATTTAACAGGAAATAGGAAAGCATGTAAAACACTTTGACCAATCTTCTGACTCTTAATATCCTGGCATTTTTGTCTCACTGTAATTAAAAGAATCAAAGTAAATCAATTCCAGAGGAAGGGGGTCACCCCTGACCAATAACAGTGGAAGTTTGGCTGATGGGCTGTGGGGACTCTACAACCTGGCTTCAGTCCATGGTTTGGGTCCCTCTCCTCTGTCCCACCCAGACCATCCATCGTGATCACACACATGAACTCTTCATCCCGAGTGTACCTTGCGCTTTCCCACCCTGCACCTGAGCCTCGTGAATAAACAAAATCTGGAATGCTCTTTCTACTCCGCCCCATCCAATCCCACAAACCACGATTGTCCAGATCCCGCCCATTTTAACTCAGCTGGCACCTCCGAGAAGGCTTTCGAATTCCCCCAGAAAGAAGTCATCTTATTCTCTACAAATACTCTCCAACACCATGTTTTTATTAATTATATATAATAGTACTTAATACTTCTTATATTTTTGAAGTTAATATCCATGTCGCCTTCTCTGGGACAGGTTTCCCGAGAGTAAGGACAGTTGAAAGGCTCCATCTCTGCAGCCTCTATAGGAGCCCTTCTCAAACTATCTGTAGTGAAAAGCCAGTTTTAAAAAATTTATTTGCAATTCTTAACAGACTGGTACTTTTGCAAAATACAGGGCAAATGATTAGTAAAAAAATGGTCAAGCTCTTGCATGTCGTGGCAGTATGTTAGTGCCGTGAACGTTTCTAAGTGCTTACTCTCCGTCTCTATTCTCACTCCATCGTGAGCAGGGAACACGTAGCCCCAGGGCTGTTCCGGCTGCAGACGGCTCTTTGAGCCACACTGCCCAGCGTGGGGCTCTCACAGTAAGACTCCACTGCAACAGTAGTTCTCAGATGTGAGGAGGCAAAAAACTCACCTGGAGGGCTTGTAAAGACGGCTGGGCCAAGCCCCCGAAGTCTGTGATTTAGTAGGTAGGGCCTCAGATCGTCATTTCTAACACGTCCCCAGGTGATGCTTTTGTTGCTGAGGAGGGACCACACTTAGAGAAGCACCACGGCAAGGGACTGAACAGATGTCAACTACACTGCCCCCTTGTGGTGGTACCTGTCCTCTACCAGGCAGAGCCGCTGAAACTAACCCCAGTCTACACCCTGCAGGAGTGATTATCAGCCACCGTGTTGTTACGCATTTGCACGGGGGCTCCAGACATGAAGACAGCTTGAGAAGACAGAGCGGTCCTACCTTGGGGCTGTTCTGGGCCCAGTTCCTCCACAGGTGGCTGTGCGGGTGACACTGGAGATGCTCTCATAGCTGAAGGCCCCAGGGGTGGCCCAGGTGATGTGGATGCCTGGGAGGGTGGGGGTCTGGGTGTTGATCCAGATGGTTGTACCTGCTGCTGAGGTGACACAGGTGACAACCCAGGTGGCGTGATGGGCAGTGGTGAGCCAGGAGGTGAGTGCATAGCTGCAAGTGAGCCGGGTGGCCGGTCAGCTGGAGAATGTGGCAGTGACGAGGCCAGTGGCCATGCAGGTGACTGCTCAAATGAAGAGACAGGTGGTGAAACAGGTGACTCCACAGGCCACTCACATGTGGAGGCAGGTGTCTGCACAGGTGGGGACACAGGTGGAACATGGCCCCCCCTTCCATCCCCTTTGGGAGCCCACTGTGTGTGAACTTGTGCGGATCCTTCCAGACTGGCCGGCCGTGTTTGGAGGCTCGGTTGACTGCGTTCGGGGCACTCATTGCCAAGGGCGAGTTCTATCTGGCAGTACACTTCCACCCGGGGGAAAATCACTCTCTTGGAGGGAGAATTAAGGTAGGCAGCATCTAGGAGAAACAAAAGCAGGGTCGCAGTGGTGTTACTGACCCCTGTATCAGCATGGCGTTGCAAAAACTGCCTTCCCAAGTTGTTTTTGTAAACAGGATTAGTGCTTTTCAGTGGCTTTTCTTTAGTTACTTGAATTTATGGTGAGTAAAAACAACTGTGGTGTTTTCCGGGCCCTTGGAGCTGGTGTGGGGAAGCAGGCATTGCCCACCCAAATAATCTAAAGTGTTAACTGAGGCAAGTGCTAGCAAAGAGAGGAACGTGGTACTATGAGGGAGGGAAGCTTCCCTGAGGGAGTGACCGTGAGCTCTGAAGGGCGAGTGGTCCAGGATGGCCGGGGCAGGACAGGGAGGAGCACTTCAGCAGCGGGAACAAAACCGACAACGGCCACGGGGCTTGAGGATGAACCAGGAGGTGGGCCTGGAAGGTCTGAGGTCACCGTGGCTGGAGCAGGGGTGGGGGCTGGGGTCTGTGGTGGGACAGGGAGCTGAGGAGGCCACAGGGGCCCGGCTGCATAGGGCTTGTAGACAGCAGTAAGGATCCTTGGTTTCTGTGGACGGTGTTTTTGTGGCGTGACCTTTAGGCAGGGGAGGCGATGAGCTGACTGGTCTTGAGAAGGTCACTGTGGCTGTGGAGACTGACTGAGGGGGGCGAGAGGGGATCCAGGCAAACCTGCCAGGGTGCTGCTGGGTGGTGTTTGGGGCTTGCGCCTGGAAGGACATAGAAAGAAGTAGTAGATTCTGTTTAGGAGGTAAAATAAATGAAAGTTGATGGTGGACTGATGGGGGGTGGGAGGGGATGCTGGCACATTTGCTGAGCAGGTGACCGTGGAAGGGGCTGGGTCTGGGAGGAGTGGGAGAGCACAGACGATGAGTTTGTTTTGGGACACGGTGAGTTTAAGGGACCTGCGAGATGTTCAAGGAGAGAGGACAAGCGGGCAGTTGGGTATGTGGGTTTGGATCTCGGGGAGGTCAGGCTGGAGATGTGCAGCTGGGAGCAGCGCGCGGGTGGTGATGGAAGCTGGGGTGGCAGCTGCGGGGAGCTTGCCTAGGGAGGACACACGGAGCGAGAAGGGGAAGGAGCCAGGACTGAGGCAGGAGAGGGTGAGAGCGGAACGCAGGGCAAGTTTTCTAAACTAGGCAAGACGCAGGCAGGTTCAGAAGTTGCTGGTAAGGACCCAGTTGAGAGGGGGAGGTTGGATATGTGAGAAAGGGACTCGTGGCTCAGGGAGGGCCCTGAAATGGGGAAGGGTCTGAAGGGAGGGTGGCCTTTGGGCAGGAAGAGGGAGGCTTCCGCAGAGTGCCGGGAGGAAGGGCACAGGAAGAGGTGAGTCTGTGTACATGCAGTAGGGGACTTCTCTCTGATGGCTTTGGTCTTCTCTGTGAAGCAGGGGGCAAGGTCCTCTGCTGGAACTCAGGGAAAGCGGAAGGTCTGAGCTGACAACCGCAGAGGATGAGAGAGTAGCTGGACAAGAGAATACAGTGGGACTGCTTGTCATGTGGAAATGGACAAGCTAATTCTAAAGTTCATATGCAAATACAAAGACCTAGACTAGCCAAAACAACTCTGGAAAAGAACAAAGTTGGAGGGGGACTAACATTACCTGGTTTCAAGATTTATTGTAAGGTCACAGTGACCAAGTGTGATGGTACTGGTGTAAAAAGGTAGAGAAATCTATCAAGGTACAAAATAAAAGTCTGGAAATAGACTCATGACATATGGACAACTGATTTTAGTCAAAGGTGAAAACCATTTAAATGGAGGATAGTCTTTTCAACAAACAATGCTGGAACAATTGGATATCCAACAAAACAACCAAAAAAAAAAAAAAAACCCCAAACCCCCTTTGATTTATACCTCATGCCATATCCAAAAATTAACTCAGAATAAGTCATTAAAAAATGTGAAAACTAAAAACTAAAACTTCTAGAAGAAAACATAGGAGGAAAAAACATCCTCGTGGCCTTGAGTATGGTAAAGGTTTCTTAGATAAGACACCAAAAGCATAATCCATAAAGGGAAAAACTAATAATATGGACACCATAAAAATTTAAAACTTCTCCTCTTTGGATGATGCTATTAGGGAATTGAAAAGGCAGATCACAGACTAGGAGAAAATATTTTCAAATCATATTTCTGATAAAGGACATTTATCAAGACCAGGGACAGGGAACCTGTGGCTTTCTAGGTCCTTAAGTGCAGCCTTTTGACTGAGTACACATTTTACCCAACAAATCCTTTCGTTTTTATTAGTACATCTTTGTTTGTCTTGTATATTTTCATTTTATTTTTTAAATGAATGTGTTTAAAATACCAAAGAATAAAATAAGTTTTAACGACATAATCCTCCCAGATTGATTGACACAATTAGAACATTAGGAAGCCATAAGGACTAAATTGACGGCTCCTATGCTCATGATTTAGTTCTACATCTCCCGCCTGACTGGGCCACTACTCCACGAGGCTGGTTGGTGAGAGTTTCTGGGTGTCAAGTATGCCCATCTGTTATCATTTTTGACAACCATGCACTGTGTTTCTGTTTGAAGTGGAATTTGTGAATAGTTGCATAGCTCGCAGTATTTCTTAATTCTATCTGCTTAACAGCCCATGATGTCCAAGAAGACCAAGAGAACGAACGCTGAAGGAAGAAAACAGATTTTTAATGAGGATTGGGAATTGCAATCTTACCTTGTTTCTGCTAAAGATAAGATGCTTTGCTTGCTTTATGATACTGCAATGTCGACATTAAAGAACTTCATTGCTCATCAGCATTATAACACCCATGGGGACCACAAATATTTTAAATTAGGGGGAGAGGCATGAAAGGTTGTATTACAGAAATTAAAAGATGAAAAGCAAAAGCAAAGACAATTCTTTCAAGCAGCAATAAGACCTGGAAATAAAGCCACTGAAGCAACTTAAAAAGTAGCTTCCTGAGTATACTCAGGAAAAAAGGGGAGCCATTTAGTGATGTAGAAATTGTGAAAGAATGCATTGTCGAAGTTGTAGGATGCTTAGACCCTGATGACGTTTCAAAGTATAAACTACTGCCTCTTTCAAGGAGAACCATAACTGATCAGCAGCATGAATTAGCCTTAAACTTAACAGAACAACTCATGCAATACTCCAAAAAGAAAATACATTAATATATTATTCAATCACTTTGAATGAATCAACTGATACTACTGACTTGGTGCAGGTTTAATACTTCATTAGAGTCATAACAGAAGATTTTCTTTGCTA
The DNA here is from genome assembly GCA_004363605.1 of Indri indri. Lineage (NCBI taxonomy): Eukaryota > Metazoa > Chordata > Mammalia > Primates > Indriidae > Indri > Indri indri. Next base: position 24,086 of record RJWJ010008331.1, on the reverse strand, counting down.
CGAAGAGTTACTCACTTTGGGCACTCTTGCAAACAGAACACAGGGAATAGACATCTTCAACAACTTTCAAGATAAGTGTCATGAAGTTGGACTGAAGTTGGTAAATTTAGTGAGCGTATGTACAGGCGGTGCACCTTCCATGACAGGAAAACATGAAGAGTTTATTGCACAGATTAAAAAAATGTATTAACAGATCCAGATGCTCTCATTTCTTTTCATTGTATCTTGCATCAGCAAAATCTGTGCTAAAGCTACTATTTTAAGTGACACTTTGCAAAAAGTTATAAGTATTGTTAACTATATTCATACAAATGCAAAACCACATCATCAGTTTCATAACATGCTAAAGTTGAACGATGAAGTATTCAATATGGATTTGCTGTATCATTCTAAAGTGCATTGGCTACTGCAGGGACAGGTGTTAGCCAAAGTTTCATCTCTGCAAGAACAGTTAAATTTTATGAAGAACAGAATCAGCAATGTGAATTATTGAAAGAAGATTTCTATAGGAATGCAGAATATCTATATGATATCTTGTAAAATCAAAACAACATGAATATTTCTTTGCAAGGTAAAACTAAGTCTATATATGATATGTGGCTAAAAATCCAAGCATTTCGTAAAAAGCTATCATTTCTCAAAACACTTCTTTAAGAAAATTTTGGATGAACATTTTCCCCAGTCATTGATGAGCAGGATGATATATGTGAATCATTTGAAGAATACGCAGCAGTTATAGACCTATTAATTGGAGAATACAATGAAAGATTCACTGACTTTGAGAATCATGACATCACACTCAAATTAGCATTTCAGCCTCATCTAGTTGATACCACCAAGGCACTTAAAGAATTACAGATGGAATTGAATGAGCTCTCATTAGATGACATTTTAAAGTCATTGTTTGATGCTAAGAAAGATCCAATTGCAATACAGAAAAATTCAGTAGAATACCCATGCCTTCAGCAACGTGCCTGAAAAATGCTTTCTTGCTTTTCAACCACTTATTTCTGTGAATCTACATTCTCCTACCTGACCCAAATCAAGATGCCCTTATGGTCACAAATGACTAATACCCATCTAGAGGATCAACTGGAACTGCCAACCTCCATGCTGCAACCAAATTTTCAAATGTGTCTGACAAAAAGCAGACACAACGAAGTCATTAAAAGGTTAGTTAACTTTAAAATTAACAAATAGTTTTCATTTTTTAAAATTATTAAGTACATAGTAGTTAGATTTATACAAAATAATATACATTTTAAGCATATCTAATTGAAGTTTCTTGAATGCAGCCTTATTTGATTATAGCTGAATTAATGCGGCCTTCCAACATGAAAAGGTTCCCTGTCCCTGATCTAGACTATATAAAATCTTTTAAATAAGAAAACAAATGATTCAATTTTTAAAAGGGATAAAAGAGCCAACTGAAAGGGCTTCCAGTGGCTACAGCTGGAAGAATCTGAAAAACAAAATAAATAAAGTAGTATTGAATAATAACCCAAAGTATAAAATAACTATCTGGCCAGGTGCAGTGGCTCATGCCTATAATCCTAACACTTTGGGAGGCTGAGGCAGGAGGATTACTTGAGGCCAACAGTTTGAGACCCGTCTGGGCAATATAGTGAGACCTCTTTTCTATAAAAAATTTTTTAAAACTTAGCCACATGTGGAGTTGCACACCTGTAGTCCTAGCTACTTGGGAGGCTGAGGAAGGAGGATCACTTGAGCCCAGGAGTTTGAGGTTGCAGTGAGCCATGACCGTGCCACTGCACTGCAGCCTGGGTGACAGAATGAGATTCTGTCTTTAAAAATTAAAATAACTATCCAGGAGTCCATACTGATATAAACAAATGACTTAGTAAGTAAACAAATGAGGGAGAAGAGAGAAACCTCCCTGCAGAAGAATTCCAAGTAATTTATGTAGATAGTTGGTCCTTAAGGAAGTGGAGCGTGAATCCTCACTCATCGAGTGTGGACCCATGTAGTGACTTCCTCCCCAAGACTACGGTAGGGATGGAGGGAGAAGAGTAACTTCACAATGGAGAAACCTGACAAACACTCCCTCAGCCAGGTGATCAAGGTCCTCATCAACAGGGATAAGTCATGTTGATAGCATGTGCCCTTGGTATGATGTGATGAGAATGGCACTTTATCTCTGTGACCTCCTCCCAAACATCCATAACCCCAGGCTAATCATGAGAAAAACATCAGACAAACCCCAATTGAGGGATGTTCTACGAAATACCTGAGCAGGAGTCAAATCTCTCAGGGTCATCAAAAACAAGAAAAGTCTGACAAACTGTGATGACCAAGAGGAGCCTAAGGAGACAGGACAACTAAGTGTAATGTGGTTTGACTTGACCGTGTGTGGTTTAATAAATAAATAAATAGATGAATAAAATGTAATGTATCTGGATGGGATCTTGGACAGAAAAAGGACATTAGGTAAAAACTAAGGAAATTGAATAAACCATGGCCTTTTATTAATAATAATATATCAATATTGGTTCATTAATTTTAACAAATATACCATACTATGTACCATATTATATATGTACCATACTATAACATCTAATAAATGTGAGACATTAATAATAGTGGAGTACATGGAAATGCCCTGTCCTGAACTGTTTTTGTAATTTTTCCATAAATCTAAAACTATTCTAAAAACTAAGCTTATTAAAGGTCTGGGGGAACATGGGCAAACCAGTGGAAAGACACTTCACCAAAGAAGATATATGGATGGCAAATATGAAAATGAACACATGGTCAACATCATTAGTCCTCAGGGAAATGCAGATTAAAACCTCTAAGGATACCACCACACACCTATTAGAATGGCTAAAATTAAAAAGACTGAGCATACTAAGTGTTGGTGAGAATTTGGAGAAACTGGAACTCTCATCCACTGCTGGTGGGAATGCAAAATGGTGCAATCACTTTGGAAAACAATTTGGCAGTTTCTTAAAAAGTCAAATATAGGCCGGGTGCGGTGGCTCACGCCTGTAATCCTAGCACTCTGGGAGGCTGAGGTGGGCAAATCGTTTGAGCTCAGGAGTTCAAGACCAGCCTGAGCAAGAGCGAGACCCCATCTCTACTAAAAGAAAATAGAAAGAAATTAGCTGGACAACTAAAACTATATAGAAAAAATCAGCCGGGCACAGTGGTGCACACCTGTAGTCCCAGCTACTCGGGAGGCTGAGGCAGGAGGATGGCTTGAGCCCAGGAGTTTGAGGTTGCTGTGAGCTAGGCTGACGCCACAGCACTCTAGCCTGGGCAACAGAGTGAGACTCTGTCTCACAAAAAAAAAAAAAAAAGAGTCAAATATACGTTCTGGTTATATACTCAAAAGAATTGAAAATAGGATCTCAAAGAGATGTACGCACCGATGTTTATTGCAGCATTACTCACCACAGCCAAAGGGTGGAAGCCACCCAAGTGTCCTTCGATGGATGGATGGATAAAGAAACTGTAATCTGTACATACAGTGGAACAGTATTCAGCCTTAAAAAAGGGACAAAATCCTTCCAAATGCTACAACATGGATGAACCTTAAGGACATTATGCTAAGTGAAATAAGCTAGTCACAAAAAATACTATGTAATTCTACTTATATGAAGTATCTAAAGTAATCAAACTCATAGAAAGTAGAATGAGGGTTGCCAGGGCTGGAGAGGGAGAAAAGGTTGTTGACCAATGGGTCTAGAGTTTCAGTTTTGCAAGATGAAAAAGTTCTAGAGATCTGTTGCACAACAACATGAATATAGTTAACACTACTGAACTGTGCACTTAAAAATGGTTAAGGTGGTAAATTTTATGGTATGTGTTTTTTACCACAGGTAAAATATTTATGTACACATGTTAAACATACACATACCATACAATCCAGTCATTCCACTCCTGGGTGTTTTCCCAAGAGAGATGACAGCACGTGTCCATACAAACACTTAGGCATGAGTGTTCATGGCAGCTTTATTCGTAGTAGCCCAAATCTGGAAACAACAGGTGAGTGGATAAATGAGCTACGGTATATTCCTACAATGGCGTGGAATGAAGAAGGAATGAACTACTTATACATGCAATAACATGAATGAATCTTACACTAATTATGCACAAAGAGTTCAGATAAAAAAGAGTTCACACTGTAACTTTCTATTTATCAAAAACTTCAGAAAACCCGGCTTAATCTGTGACGACAGAAAGCAGATCAGGGATTCCTTGGGGACGGGGGTGAAGGACGGTGGGAGGGATGATACAAAGGCATGAGGGACTCTGGGGATGATGGAGTGTTTACTGTCTTGATTATCATAATGATTTCACGGGGGGAGGGGGGAAGAGAGGGAGAGAGAGAAAATCTATCAAATTGTGAGGAGGAGGAAAGGAAGGAAGGAAGAGACAAAGGAGGGAAGGAGGAGGGAGGGAGGTCTGGCCGGGCACGCCTGGATTGCATGCCGGGCGGATGTTTTAGACACGACATCCTCTGAGCTCCAACCTCACGCGACAGCCCCGTTCACACACTGTGGGGAACGTGAGTTTCCAAGCATGCCAACTTGTGGCGCCCTTCCCTTAGGCAGAAGGCTGCTGTCAGGGGAGGCCAAGTGTGAGGACGGCGGCTTGCCTGGTCGCAGGAACGATTAGGTGAACGCGAGGCCTCGGGAGGGAGGAGGAAGAGGATGTGAGAATGTGATTGAGGAGGTGAGGGTGACACCTTTTGGGCGTGCGCTTCCTGCCGGAGATGCCCCCCATCCAGAAAGCAGGCAGGCGGAGGCCGGGACGGACTCCGTTTCTGTTCCCTGCTGGCAGGTGGGAACGAGTATGGCTCTGGGCACCACCCACAGTTTCTTGTATGTGTCAGTAGTTCCTGTGCACATGTGACGCAGGGAGAAAAATCCAGCCCAGCAAATCCAAGAGGATTTAGAAGCGAAACCTGCGCTGAGAAAGCTGTGCACACGCTGGCAAATCGAAGAGGCAAAAATAGCTGGTAGGCAGCACCAGCCATTTTCTTCCTCGTGAGTTGTACCTGCTCCTACTTGGAGTGATTTCAGGGCTGTGGGAGAAGCTGCCATCCTCCACGCACTGCCCGAGGTCTGGGGGAAGCGCTACCGCCAGGTGCCATCCAGCGCTGGGCTGGACAGACCGAGGCAAGGACTCACGCTGCTGTTCTTGTCTCGAGTAACCATTTATTTGAGCATCGTGCTAAGGACTTCATGTGGCTTCACTGCTTTACGCTCATAACAAAACTCTGAGGCAGGTTCCACGGTTAGGCCCCTTTTACAGATGAGGAAACTGAGGCCACAGGCTATCAATTACCAGCTCAAGTGAGTAGATGTTAGGAACTAAGATCTAAATCCTTTTTTGTAGATTAGGAAACCAAGACTCAGAAAGCAGAGGGAATTTTCCTAAGGTTGCACCACTGGGACTGGGGCCGGGGCCGGGGGCCCAGGGCCCCTTGCTCCAGAGCTCACGTTCTCCCCACCCCGCTCCCCGGCTCTCTCCTTCCCCAGCCCACGACCGGGAGAAAGACCCAGGAGAAAGTAAAGACACAGGATAAGGGGAGTTTGGGAACGCAAGAAGCAATTTTGAAGAAGAATTAAAAAAAGGAAACGTATCCTAGGCAGAAAGATCTCATTCAACCCTTCATCTCACCCCGAAAGTACTGTTTAAAGCTACGTACACAAAAAGGTCACCACAGCCTTGCTGGTCCTAGGGAACATCTGGAACTCAGAGGAACACTCCAGCCGTGCGCGGAATGTCACACCACTGCCAGCGGCCTTGCCCCGGCCCACGCAGCAAAGGGGAGGAAGTCTCGAATACGGCTAATGCGCTCTTTGATCTGATAGTCCCCTGCTCTGAAAACACGTTCTAAGGAATTAATTCTCAATATGGCAAAGCTTTTGTTCATTTCTCTTAGCAAGGATGTTTGCCCCGGCCGAACGGAGTAGCACGTGCAACGCTCGCCACCGGCACCTTCCTTCCGCCCTGGAAACGCGCAGGCGCAGGCGCGGGCACCTTCCGACTGGCGCAGGGCAGGGCTCTGCTCTCTGATTTGCTGATCCGTACGTCACTCAACGTCTTACGCAAACATACGCTAGTATCTAGCTCTACATGAACAGGATGGTTTTATTGGAAAGAGAATAAAGTAGGAGAGCGTGAACATAACATGAAAGTGGAATTCTCCGGGAAGATTTGAACTATATACTTCCTTTTTTCTTTTTTTCCTTTTTTTTTTTTTTAGGCTGGTCAAGTGGAGCAGCGGGAGTGGAGAAGGAACAAAGGAATCTGTAACTGGTTGCGATCAATTGAACTATATACTTCCTAAACGTAGTTTTTAAATTCATAAATACGTGTGCACGAATACGCTAGACACTGTGCCGTTAGCTAACCCCACAGCCCCCTTTCCACGAAGATCCTGATTTCTGGCCCCACTGGCGTGTCCTGGACAATGAGGGCTGTCAGGTTTCCAGCTCTCCCGGGTGAAGGTGTCTCCAAGTCACAGACTGGGGGCAATGCCCCTCTACTCAGCCCTTCTACTTCCTGTCCTGCCCCACCCTCCAACCCTTCCCGTCCCGTCCCGGGGCCCTCCAGGGTACTCACTCAGCCGCCTCAAGTACAAGACCGTGTCGTCGTAGCCTCGGTAGTAGTAATCGTGCAGGATCTGAGGGTGGGACACCGGGAAAACACGGCTGCAGCAGTGGAGAGAGCCCTCGCCCAGAGCAGCTACTTTCACTGCTCTTGAACTTTGATGGGTTTTTCAAAACGTCGCATCCAGTGTCCCCTCCCTCACTATCTGCTAAGAAGAACTGGGCAGCAATTCCTGGTCCCATGTCCCAGGAGAGCTGCATTAATGAGCAGCACCATTCCCAGCTGGTCCGCAGCCTCCCCTGGGCGGGAGATGGTGAGATTTTATGGCGGAACCAGAGAGGGCGCATTCAGGCCATAGGAAGAGCCGGGTCTGGAGTCTGTGCTCAGATCTGGGCTCTGGATGTAACCTCTCACAGCCTCAATTTCTTTACCTGTAAAATGGGGACATAGCACCTATAGGTAATAGCACCTATCACAGAGGATGCCGGAGGGTCACATGAGATATTGCCTATGAAGCCTTTTCCGTAAAGGGCCAGACACAAAGTATTTGGGGCTTTGCTGGCCACATACGGTCTCTGACATATGTTCTTCTATTTCTTCCTCCTCCTCTTCTTTTTTTTTTACAACTCTTTAAAAATGGAAAACCCATCCTTAGCTCACAGGCTGCACAAAAACAAGCCATGGGCTGGATGTGGCCCGGGGGCTGCAGTTTGCTGACTCTTGCTTTGATACATTGACTTTCAGGGTAGAAGGGTTCAGTGAACATCTATCAGTGGTTCTGACACCAACTCATTTAATGGGAGAGGAAACTGAGGCTGGCAGAGCTTAAGGGACTTGTTCAAGGTCACATAGCTAGCTAGCAGCACGGCCAGGATGCAGGTCTAGGAGGAGGCTTAAGGGATCGTTTGAGGGGAACAGATGGAACTTGAGTGGGGCCAACTGGCTCCCTGATCCCAGCCCCAGGCCCTGTCACCTTCCCCCTGTTCCCCGTCTCCTAGGCCCCTCCTGCCTCTCACCACCAGGTCTGGCGGGAACAATGCATAGGTTATCCTGGCGATGTTCTCCAGGGAGAACTGGAAGGAGCAGTTGAACATGCGGATGTCGTTGAAGATGGCGGGACAGTCCCGGGGGCAGATGTCTTGCTGCCCACTGAAGGTGGAGATGGTGATGGAGTCGGTCCAGAAGGAGCAGGGCTGCATGCCCGTGAAGCCCCCGTCGATGTACCTCTGTGAGGGGTGGAGTGCAAAATGCTCATCTGGGGTCAGAGGTCTCGTCCCCACTTAGAGAGCACATCAAGGGACAGCAGGGACAGAAGACTCTTCGGCGTGAGCCTTGAGACTGGGGTTCTGGTCGGTGAGGGGTGTGCCCCAAGGCCACTTGGTCAGTCCATGCTGGCCTCTGGACTCCCAGCCCAGGGCTCTGTTCCCACACTGCCCCCCAGCATCTTAATGGTGCTGAGAGTGGGGCTCCCAGGGCTCTGGGGCGGGGACCATGCTTCCCTGCCACAGCCTCACCGCGTGTCCACCCTCAGGGCCCTTCCCTTCCGGGGGCTTCCAGTCCTCACCTAAGAACGAAGGGCAACAAACACCAAGGCTCTAACTCTTGGGGTGCCTGAGGATTATCCACATGCAATGTGGGCTCCATCTACTACATGAATGCTAGTCTCTGGGCCTTATTCTCTCTGTATATGAAATGAGGAGGGGCGTGGGTTAGACCCTCACTACTTCGAGTGTGGCCCGTGGGCCCACGGCACCAGCGCAACCTGAGGCTAGTTAGAGGTGCACGATCTCAGCCCCTGCCCAGACCAGTGGGGTCAGCATCTGCACTATTTTACAGCCCCCGAGAGAGTCCTGGGACATTACAGTGTGTGAGGCACTGGCCTAGAACATCTCAAATACCCTCATCCTTCGAGGCCTGGGGTCCTGGCCCTCAGGGCCAGTGTTCTACACTGTCAAGTCTGGGACGATCAGACAAGTGTGTGGAGCCTTGATCTGCCAAGCTTGATGATGGGTTGGTGGGTCCAGAGAGAAGCCCAACCAGCTGGGGAAGTTCTTAAAGCCCCCAAAATCCACCCACATTGGGAATTCTGAGTTTAAAAAAAAGCGAGAAACTTTCTAACTCTGGGGCCTCCCACTGCATTCTGAGACCACCCCTCAGCTCTCCCAGATGTGGGTTACAGGGACCCCGAGGTGTCCCAGGATCCCAGCTTGCCCTCTCACCATGCGGGAGCACTCACCACACCACGGTAGGTTGGGGGGATGAGGCCACAGTACACGGGAACGAAGCAGCTGCAGTACAGGGCCTGTGGGAGGGGACAGTCCTGAGAGGTGGAGGCCGGCTGGGTGGGCACGGCTCACCTGACCGCCCCAGACCACCCACCAGCAGCCTGGACCTCCTTAAACCCATGGCGAAGTCTCCGCCCTGAGGGGCAGAGCCCTGAGTTCAATGCCGGGCCTGGCCCTCACTAGCTGGGCCTACTTGGTCAGTCTGGGCCTGACGTCTGAACTTTGAAGGGGGAGGGTGGCCCCAATATCTCCAGGGTTCCTTTTGATGCCAAATTTTTATGAATACAGCAGGACTCAGCAGCCATTAGTGTATGTCGGTCCCAGGCCGGGCCCTGGAGTTGAAAGCCGGGTCTTGGGAATGTCAAAGATGGGGAGCAAGCAAGGAGGCGACAGTACAGTGGGGTGACAGGTGCTTTGATGGAGGTGACATGGGCACTGTGGCCCGAGGGTAGGGTGGGGTGGGGCGGGGCAGGGCAGGAGTTCCGCCAGAGAAGAAGCAGGGGAGGAGGAGGGGATGCAGGCAGAGGGCGCCCAGAGGCCGGTCTGTGCGAGGTGCGCTACGGCGGCCTGGTGGGAGTGGGCGGTGCGGGGAGAGGGCTGGGGAGAGAAAACTGCGAGTGGGAGATGACGTCGGAACGCGGGTGGGTGCGAGGACGCAGAGCTGAATATCAGGGTGCTGATGAACCCCGGGGCCATGAGTCATGTAGGGGGGTCCGTGCCCACCGCCTGCTCATCTCCCGCCTCCAGGACCGTGGCCAGGCCAGTGTGGGATGTGGGGACGGGGTGGCAGAGGCCCTGGACTTGGAGGAGGGGAGGAGAGTGGACATAGGGGGTGGAGGTCGATGCAGCTTAGTCCCTTTGTCCCGAAGGAAATTGGGCCTATCCCTGGCCCTCTCTGACAATCGTATTATAATGCACAGGTAAAACTCGTATCAACGAGCTTAGAACACTGCGCTGCTGCTTTAGCATGCACTTTTCTAAATAATAACTGATTTAGTGATAATTCAATCTTTTATGTTTTATCAAGGGCCATTGGAAGAGAGGGGACAGAAGGGCCCATGTCGCCTGACTGTCCCCCAAAACTGGGAGTAATTCAGGGAGGACGCACTGCAACCCAGGCTGGGAGGCCCTAAAGGAGCCGTGGGCCTCTATGGGTCGCACCCGGGCCTCTGAGAAGCTCCAGGATTAGCACAGAGGGCCAGGCAGGACACATGCGAGAGCAGGGCCTGAGCCCTGGGGACTCTGGGTGTTGACGTGTTGAGGACAGTGACCAAGCCTGATTTGTCTTGGGCTTCTTTGTGCCCGTCTCATCTAACGCTGTGCCTTGCACAGAGAGATGCGGAGCATGAAGGAAGGGGAGGACTCGGGAACCGCGGCAGACAGGTGGCGTGTCTCGGGCTGTCCGCCCCCCAGCCTCCCCTCCCCAGGCCCAGCCCCTCGCCTCGATGAGCTCTTCCTTGGACGTGTACTCTGAAACCACGACACTCTCTCCATCCGTGAGGCGGGTGAGGCTCACGTGGAGCTTCCCCGTGGTGGCCTTGTAGGAGTCCTCCGGCAGGACCCGGTACAGAAACTGCCTCATCATCTGCACCATCTTGCAGGACGGAGACAAGGGCCCCAGGAAGGATTTCTTCACCTCGGCCACGCCCACGTTGAGGACCCTGAGGTACTCATCTGCGGAGGAAGCAGAGAGGAGGGGGTGGTTGGTGGCACCCAGGGGCCAGTGGGTCCAGGGTGACTTTGCCGTCTCATCCTGCACCCGACAAATGGGGAAACCTAGAACTCTGAAGCCTGCAAGGTCCCAGCAATCAGCCCGCCATTTGCAAATGAGAAAAGCGCACATGAAGAAGGAAGTCACTGGCTCCAGAGAGGCCACGGCTGGGTGACGGCAGAGTGGGACATCCTAACTCCCTGTCCAGGAGTGGCTGCACGCCAGGAACTTTCTTATCAATGGTTAAAGGAGCACTTTCCCACCCCAAGATAGCCTTCCCCAACTTCCTGTCACCATGCCTGGAAGTCTACTGCCAGACCACACTTTTGGGGGTCCTATATGAGATTCCTGTTAAAACACTGACACAGTTGAAAGTCTTTACCAAATGACACCCTGGGACGCTTGCTTAGCACCCACTGAGTGTGTGGGCAGGGAGGGGTGTTGGCCTTGAGGCAGGCTAATTGCCAGGAGGAGGGGAACTTTGTCTTGAAGCCATTACATCATCTTTCCTTCGTGGCCCCTGGCACGGGGCTGAGCGGGGGACGGCCCTGAAGGAGCGTGCGAGGGCTCGCACACGCCAGGCACTCCGTGGGCAGATGTGCTGTTCAGGGGGGCAGAGAGGGCATAACCTTCCCCACCCCAAGTCCCCGGAATCCCACCAGTGAAGTCTGGGTTGTAAGCTTAATGAAAATTGCTAACTTGCTTAATTCTCACAATACCGTGAGGTGGGCATTTCAATCTTCATTTTACTGATAGGGAAACCGAGGCTTGGAGAGGTAATATAACTTGCCCAGGGTCAGCCAGTGAGTAAGTGGACAAAGTGGGATTTTAACCTAGGATGTGAGACCCCAGAACCCAGGCTCCTTCGACTACACTAAGCCTAAGCTGCTTCCAGAGCTGAGCCCGCCTCTGCCTTTTGCTGACCGCTGCTCATTGCTACCCCGTGCAAGCCCCCTGGGGAGTCAGGAGTGGAACTAGCTCTGTAAAGGAATGCTACATTCTTTAACCAAATATCTAACTGTATAACACCCTATGTGGAAGAACCTTCTACAGTGAGTGCCAGGCAGCACTGGCTACCTGGGAAGCTGTGCAGTCGTGAGCTCTCTGCTGCAGGAGGTAACCAAGCAGAGGCTGGACAAGTATCTCTGTCGGAGAGCTTATTGAAGGGATTCCCACGTGGGTGGTAAGGGCTAAGATTCCTTCCCGCTTTGAGATTCTGGGATTTTCACCGGCGCCTCACAGTTTACCTCGGAAGTCATCACCGTCTACCTTCCTCTCTTGTTTATAAATAGAGCAGCTGAGGCACAGAGAGGTTAAGCGATTTACCCAAAGTCACACACAGAAATCTGGGGACAAACCAAAACTAGGGATGCTCTACTCCTCTGTGCTTTACAGTTCACAGATTAGTCCACACGGGTCTTAGAGGTGCATGAGATAAGGAGCTTCAGCACCATTTTACAGATGTGGACACTGAGGCAGAGAAAAAGCTAAGTGTCTTGCCTGAGGTCACACAGCCAGGCAGTGATTTTTTCTGACTGCAAACTCCACCTTCTCTCCCTAGGTATTGGACTCATCCCAGGGATGAAGAAGCTGTGAGCCAGGTTGCCATGGTGACGGCCTTTTCTTGCCAGCATTCAGAATCACACCTGCATGTGTGTAGTAGGACAGACCTGAGCAATGGAGCATCTTCTCGGTCCCCCTCTTAGAGGGCAGGGTGTTCCTGGCAGCGGGGAGGGCCCTGCAGTTTTAGCGCAGTTGGCTTTACCACGTGCTGACATGAACACACGTCATGTTTTCCTTCAGGTTGTGAAGCATTTGGATGCCAAGGTGTTGGGTCACTGAGTTCTCACTCATAAGACCAACTGGGATGGGGAGTCTAACCAGGGTGGGGACATGCTGCTTTTGGAATTCTTAATGAGAGCTTAATGCTCCATGGGGGTCAGTGGCTTTTCCCACGATGCCTTGCAACCAGGGGCACATGATTCAGCTTGCCTGAGCACTCCTGGACTCCCAGCAGGAGGCACCACTGGACAGATGCAAGGAAATTTGTTCTCACCGCATAGATCACACATGCTCACTGCGGGGGGGAAAAAATTCTTTAATGTAGATAAGCAAAAAGGGAAAAAAATAAAATGTCTTATAATCTTACCACCCAGAGACTAACATCTGGTCTGTCTTCCTAGGTTATATATTTTATTTTTAGTCTTACTTAAAGGGAGTCATACTACATACATTATTTATAACTTGCTTTTTTCACCTAATGTATCATGAGTGTCTTTCCAGTTCAGTAAATATCCATTTATAACCCAATTTTAAAAGCAGCATGGAAAGCTATTGTAAAGGTATACTATTATTATTGATTAGGTCCCCATCAGGGGTTGGCTATTTAGTTTGTTTCCTTTTTTGTTTGTTCACTTGCTTTTCTAAATAATGGTGCAATGAACAATCTCATGCTATATTCTTTGCCCATGTCCTTAATTATTCTCCTTAGGATAAATTCCTAGAAGTGAGAATGCTAGGTCAAAGGTATGCATATTTAAAGTCTTATAATGCTTATTTTAATCACGGCTTGGTATAGCATTCATCTATGGTCAATTCTCAGTTATTCAGGAGTGGTGGTGGGTGACAGGGACAAAGCAGTGGACGAGATAATGGAAACAGTATTGACGTTTCCAGTGTACTCGCATCTGAAAATGGTGCTATCTGGAAATTAGCAATGCTCTAGCCAGTCATGCAGAGAGTGTCTGATTTCTCCCAGTCTGGTGCTCAGTGTAAAATGCTTTCCTGCTGCTCACTGGAGCCACAAACCAAAGGCCGCCTTTATCTCTGCATCTTCCTGCTTCTCTCCAGGGCTCTGTATATGTATGGATCTGTCCTCAAAGTCTCCGTCTCCCTCTGTGTCTCTCTTTGTCGCTGTCCATCTGGCTGTCTCTGTCTTCCTCTCTCTCTTCTCATTCTTTCTTTTTCCACTTGGGGGAGAAGCAACTAACCTTCTGGTTAAACAAGTCTATGTTGGTAGAAAGTCAAGTGTTAAGCGCAGCAATTGCTGGGTGCTGGGAGGAGGGATAAATTTAGCTTCCTTCTTTATGCATCTCCATACTTTCCAGCACCTTCTCCAATTTAAAGGCCTCCTTCCACACTGCAGGCTGCCAGTGTCCCACACGGACCACAGCAAGGTGGCATTTAGAAGCAGCCCTGCAGGCCCGAGGCATCCTGAGTGGGGAACTCCAGGGTGGCTATGCCCACCCCTAGCTCACACTACCACACCCATTTCCGCTCAGAGAATGAGATTGTTTGAGGGCTGGTCTTTGTGGCCTTGCTCCTCCCTCTCAATGGCCTATCACTGTGCTTTGCCCATAGAAGACCCTTCAGAAACCCTTCCTGTAGGCTGGAAACTCCTCCAGGGAAGACATGGGCCATACTCCTTTCACCCACCAAGCCTCCCACAGCACTTGGTGGGTGCTTAGTGTTTGTTCAATGTGTGAACAAAGGAAAAGAAAAACCTGAGAATTATGAAGATGCTCCCAGGGAAGAACTACTTAAGTTAATTACCCAATAAAAGTTCAAAGGCAAGGTTATCCCAGATAGATGGATAGATAACAGAGTTAACCATGCTGATTAGTGTGGTCAACTCACCCAGGTTTTTTTTTTTTTTGAGAGAGAGTCTCACTCTGTTGCCTGGAGTAGAGTGCCATAGCGTCAGCCTAGCTCACAGCAACCTCAAACTCCTGGGCTCGAGCAATCCTACTGCCTCAGCCTCCCGAGTAGCTGGGACTACAGACATGCACCACCATGTCCGGCTGATTTTTTCTATATAGATTTTTAGTTGTCCAAATAATTTCTTTCTATTTTCAGTAGAGACGGGGTCTCGCTCTTGCTCAGGCTGGTCTCAAACTCCTGACCTTGAGCGATCCACTTGCCTCGGCCTCCCAGAGTGCTAGGATTACAGGCGTGAGCCACCGCGCCTGGCCAACTCACCCAGGTTTTAAGAGTCTTTAGGGCCAAGAACTTCAGTAGAAAAATAATAAGATGCTGGGACTGGGAGATTTTGAAGAGCACTTCAAGCCTTATTTCCAAGTTTCAGCCACTCAGAGAGTTTTTGCTCTTCTTTGTGAACACATCCATTTCTTGGAAAAAGCTCAGGCTTTGGAGCCAGGCAGATTTGGTTCAAATCCCAGCTTCACTGCGTACTATCTGGGTCATCACTGGCCAGTTAAATAACTTCTTTTGGCCTCAATTTTGCCACCTGTGAAATGGGTATAAGAATACCTACCTTACTGGGTTGTTATGAGGCACTTTTTGAAAAAGGGCCTGCACACAGTAAGTGCTCAGTATTAGTTATTCCAGTAATCACCTATGTGATCATGGACAAGGATTCTTGATGTTTCTGACTCTCAGCTTGCTCATCTGAGCAGGGAACAATGCCCCTGCCCCACATCTTCATCCAGTTGTGGTCAGGCTCACGTTTGGAATCAAAGGACCAGAGTAAAAGCATGGAGTGAGGGCAGGTATACCCCTGCTTCAGAGTCGTGTAGGCATGGTTGGCAGCGCACTCCCTTCCCTGTCAACTTGGGGGACGCTGGAGGTTTACTGGGGAAAATAGGGGGCTAGAAAAATCATTGCAGGGGAAGAAAAGGGATGATTTGGTATGTGTTTATCTTATTTAAGTGGGTAATATTCCCACCTTCAGGAGGGCAAGGATGGTCTCTGCTTTATTCATTCCTTTTCCCCTAGAATATGGCGAGCACTCAGTAAGCATGTATGCATGCATGAATAATGAATAAATAAATGCACTCCAGAAACCGAAGGAGGACACTGAGGCCAAGAGAGAGAACTAGCTATTCAAGATGACCCAGAGGGTAAAAACAGAGTGTTTCTCTTCCCCTCCTCCACACGGCCTCTTGCTAAGTGGAAAATCCTAGAAAGACGTGTGCTTGGGCTGACAATTGAAGCTGCTGGGGGTCCCGTTTGCAGGCTGCGGGAATTAGGTCTGCTCTGCTGGATGATCTGCTGCGGAGGATGAGGATGGGACTGCGGGACTGGAAGCCTAGCAACAGCCTCCAGCTCGACCAATCACCGTGAGGCACAGCCGCCACCGACCCTGCTCCCCCAGCAGCTGGGGCGGGGGCCACGGGGAGCGGCGGGCGGGGAGGGGAGCGCAGCAGCCCCTGGGGAGGGACCGCGTGAGCAGCGCTTTCCCAGGAAAGCCCTGGCAAGTCTCGGAATCCCTGCATGGAGCACCTGGGAGTCTGCTGCTCCTACCTGGTCCCTAATTGCAGGATGAATTTAGGCTGCATTTTCCTGTGGGTATATCCTGACTGCCCGACTCCACTGTAGTAATAACTAACACCTTAATGACAGCCATTTACCCAAGCAGGCTTTCCTATCTGTAATCTCAGTTTATCCTACAGTGACAGCGAGCCCCTGAGGAGCAGTGACCCTGGTTTATTCACCATTTTATTTCCACACCCTGCACTGCATTGATTAAAAAACAATGTGGCTTGAAGCTACAGTGTCTCTACTGGAAGGCCCACAGAGATGCTCTGGGCCAGCGAATTTTCAGTCAGGAAGCCTTTGTTCAAAACAAATCTTACATGGAAACCCAATATATAAAACAGCTAAAAACAGAGCTGTTCTGGGTCGAAGCTAGTTGGGGTCCTAAACCCTGTCCCATCACCTTAGGAAGGAAGCCCCTTCAAGCACTACCCTGAAACTCTTCAGATTCTAGGAGCCGGGATCAAAAATAGTCCCAACTAATTCTCTCATTTTAGAGGCAAGACATTCCACCCAGGATGAAGGTTAAAATCATTAAATATTGGCTAGATGGGTGGATAAATGATAAGGGGTGGGTATACCCTAGGGCACACAGTTTTTGTTAGCAGACTAGAGCATATGAGAAAGCTCGGGTTTTCCTGCTCTGTTCTGAATGCATTATAGGCTCTAGCCAAAAGCAAAGCAACTCTGACCTACTTAGCACTTAAAACCAAACCAAATCAAAACAAACGAAACAGTATTTTTTTATGGATAATAACAATCCTCCACACAGACCTTTCTCTAACCCTAAGAGTTTGCTAAAGAATTGGGTTTAAAAGTTCAGATTGTCTTATATCTGGTTGCTATGGAAACAGAAGTGCCTAGGGCTGGTTCATCACTTGGGCTCCTAGTAAAGCGTCCCCAGCCTCTTTCTCCGTCCTCAGGTACAGGGCCTGGGGCCTCATCCCGCCCCCAGGTGCCTCTCCCCGAGAACCCAGGCACCACCTCCCGACATTGCACTGCAGGGTCTTACTCAGCACCCTGAGGTGAAGCAGGTGGAGAGGTGCTGTGTCTAGAAATTTCTCTGGAAACAATAATGTGCTCAGGGCCATTGCCCCCATCCTTTTCTCTCTGACTGTTTTCTTTGGTGGACCTAGAAGTCCCTTTGGGACGCCACTGCAAGGTGGAAACCAGTACTGCCCCGTCTAGGCTGTGGCCCATCCTGCCCTACAGATTCTCCCTGTACCTCCCAGGGGACACCAGGATGATGTGACAGCTGTGAAGTAGTCGCCCCCTAGTCTTAGGAGTTGTTTCGCCATGTGTGGGGTCAGGGGATTCCCAGAGGAGGTCATCTCAGAGCATGTCCTCACTTGGGATTCTCTCTAATTAGGGCGCTGCTGCAGAGGCAGGCCGGTGCCTCCCAGCTGGGCTCACTCCCTCTTTCAAAACCATGGTCGGTAAGGCCAATATCTGCCAACTGGAGTTATTCATGCCCCAGGCACCTGAGGCTTCAGTTGTTGGGGCTGCCACCTGAGTCTCCCTCCATCTACGTTACGGCACCTTGAAGTCCTCATGAAACCACAGGGTTGACCGCTCTTAATAGCTACTACTTTTTGGAACCTCCTTGTTTCCAGCCTCTGTGCCAGGTTCTGAGGCCTCACTGTCTCATTTAATGTCTGCGACACTCTTCGCAGGTAAGTACTACGGTTATCTCCTCTTTACAGACGAGGAAACTGAGGCTGAAGAGTAGCTTGCCCAAAGTCACCCAGCTAGAAACCAGCAGAGCAGGCCTCCAAGTCCTGAGGACTCCAAAGCCAGCGCTGTTTTTACCACAGCTCCCTGCCTCCACCAGGGACACGCCTGTCACCCCTCAGAGCTCCGTGTCCCACTGTGGCATGAGAAGGTGGGACCAGATGGCTCCATGAAGGCCCCCGGGGACGTGCCTCTCCAGGATCCAGCTTAGGCACCACCTCCTTAGGGCTCAAATGTCCCTGGGAGACAGGAGGACTCTCTGCAGAGAAACCGAACCCAAATCGCACAGTCAAACGTGGGCCCCCGGGGCCCGGAGCCGCTCCTCAGGCCAGGCCGGTGATAAACACGTCCTGAAAACTCCTGCTACTCTCCACGCGCCCACTCCCGCCTTTACTTTTTGCTGTCTCTCCAGACCCTCACCCTAAAGCCCAGCTTAAGACCTGCCTCCTCCATGAAGCCTTCCCCAGTCACCTGCTCTGAGCCCTCCCTCCGTTCCCTGAACAGCTGCCTCTGGCACTTACTGTCTGCACCGCTGACCTCAGGCTGTCCCCAGCCGCTGCCCTGTCTCTCTGGCTAGCGGCATCCCTTGAAGTCAGGGCCTAAATCAGGAGTACCCTTCTCCCCCATCATTGCCTCGCTCAGTGTCAAATTCGAGGTAGGAGGTATTCAAGAATGAATGAATGAACTATTGAATGCTAAGAGCAGGGACTATTTTTGTTTTGCTCCCCAGCACTTATTTATAATTTAGTACCTGGCGCACTGGCGCACTGTAGGAAATGTTTGCTGAATAAACTAATGATATAAATGAATGAATGAACAAACTGAAGGAGACTGAAGAGGGTTTCTACTCTGCCGGGCTGACAAGAATCTTTCCAAGCGGTCTCAGGACAGTGGAATTCTTTGGCGACTCGGCCAGACTTGAGGTCTGACAGAGCGAACTGCGGAGCCGCCTGCTGGGCCCAGCCTCCTTCCCGCTCGTGCTCCCACGGTGGGGGGGCACGCGACCCTAAGCCGGGCCGGGGAGAAGATTCTTCCTTACATGGTGGTTTCACGAGGACAGAGTTGGGCACCCTCAGGATCCACGGGTCAGCTCCCAACTCAGCGGAGCCAAAAACGTCTGGGGGTTTGTGCGCCGTGTGTTTGCGTATCTCCCCCAGAACTGGAAATGAAGCTCAACTGTCTTTCCTGAACTTGAGCCCACAGTGAAGCAAAGAAAACAATGTTATTTTAGTATAGTCTAAGTGAGCCCGTTTAAAAATGGATCCACCAAGTGCAGTGTGGGATCCTGGATTGGATCCCGGGACAAAGAAAACACTTTAGTGGGAAAACCGGTGAAATTCTAATAGAGTCTGCGGTGCGGTTACTAGTGATGCGCCGGTATTGATGTCTCAGTGTTAAGAGGTGGACCACGGTTATGTAAGGTGTTAACATTGGGGAAACCGGGTGAAGGACAGACTGAACTATCCTGTACTATTTTAGCAACTTTTCTGTAAATCTAACATTATTCCAAAATAAAGAGGTTGTTATTATTAAATTAAAAACACACACAGACAAAGCCAGGCTGTTAGGCGCACAGTGCCTGGCACCCCACAGGGCCCAGCTAGTGCCTGCAGCTGCGAGGGGCCGGATTAATGTATGTCACCCACATGAGTCACTTTCCAAATAGATGTTTCCACTGTGTAACCGACACGTTCAGAGCTTCACCAGATTTTCCACCCTATGTTCTACTTAAAAGTCCAAGGGATTGTTCGGGGAAGATAAATCTTTGTCCATTTGGCTGGAGAGGTTTAAACATGTGAGACACAAGTTCCTTCGAATGAGTTGAAAGATGCTGATTCCCACATGGTAGTGGAAGTTACAACAACCGCCCCATAATAACATCATTTCTATAGTATTTATTAAAAGTCCTTTTTGCATTTGTCATGCCATTCGATCTCACTTTCTTAACCAATGTGGAAATAATTACTTAGCCGATGGAGTTTAGCAAGACAATTGTCCCGTTGCTTGCAAAGCACCTTCTGAAATCATGAGTAGAGAAGGGGTAGAATGTAGAAATTGAGAGAAATCCGTCTTGGCTCTGTTGTATAAACCTGGGAAAATTATCTCATCTCTCTAAATCCCTGTTTCCTCATTTGTCACTGAGTATAATGTAGTGTCTGCTTAATAGGGTTTTGAGGGATTAAAGTAAATGAGGCATACAAAGCACTTAGCACAGTACTTGGCACATTCCAAGTGCTTGGCAAACAGCTATCATTAGCATGACGCTAGGATGGAATCTGAGCAGTCTACCTGTTCACAGGAAACGCTGCCATCTCAGGAGGCTAATTCTGGGAATGATTTTTAATAAAGGCATTTTGATTCTGAAAGTGCACCCAGCAGCCGGGACTGAAATCCAAGTTACATCTGGGCAACATGCACACGCACACACACGCAAACACATGCACACGCACACATGCAAACACATGTACACACATGTACACGCACATGCACACACATGCAAACACATGCACTTGCACACACATACCCGTAACAGGGAAAAATGGAGGTTCTTACTCATGTCTTTAAGAACTTTGGAGAAACTTCCAGCTCCAGTGGTATTGTGAGCTGAGCTAAAGAGGAACCACTTCAGCTTCAGGAACAAGAACACTAACAACAAAAAGTCCAATATAAAATAAAATGTAGGCCTGGCGCAGTGGCTCACGCCTGTAATCCTAGCACTCTGGGAGGCCGAGGCAGGAGGATCGCTCGAGGTCAGGAGTTCAAGACCAGCCTGAACAAGAGTGAGACCCCGTCTCTACTTAAAATACAAAGAAATTAGCTGGACAACCAAAAAATATATATAGAAAAAAATTAGCTGGGCATGGTGGCACGTGCCTGTAGTCCCAGCTACTCGGGAGGCTGAGGCAGAAGGATCGCTTAAACCCAGGAGTTCAAGGTTGCTGTGAGCTAGGCTGATGCCACGGGCACTCTAGCCCGGGCAAAAGAGTGAGACTCTGTCTCAAAAAAAATAAATAAATAAATAAATAAAATACAAAACAAAATTGTAAGACATGGTTGAACACATGAGAAAGAAGGGGAAGAAATGAAGAGGGAACCAAAAACCAGCGTCATCAGAAGGAAAGCTAATGATGTGGTGGCTGGAGGGACTGTTGTCAGACCAGAAATGGGCAGGAACAGGGGGGTCCGGGTAAAAAAACCCCAAGTGTCCCACAAAAATATCAAAGCCTTAAGCCTGCATTACATGTAGTTTAGAGCTTGAGTGGGTACAACCTGCAGAGTAATTAACATGAAAATTGGTCCCAACTTGGCAATAGCCATGGGGTGCCTGACCAGGGCCAAAGCAAACCAGCTGACATAGGTCCTTCCACCACCCAGGCCACACAAAAGTCCCACAGAAAAACCAAGTCCTTGCTGGGTATAGTGATATGCATCTGTAGTTTCAGCTACTCGGCAGACTGAGGCAGGGGGATGGCGTGGGCCCAGGAGTTCGAGATCAGCCTGAGCAACATAGCAAGACTCCATCTCTATAAAAAAAATTTTTTTTAATAAAAAGAAAAAAGGCTCATACTTATAATCTTAGCACTATGGGAGGCCAAGGTAAGAGGATTGCTTGAGGCTAGGAATTCGAGACCAGTCTGAGCAAGAATGAGGTCCACGTCTCTACGAAAAATAGAAAAATTAGCGGGGCATGGTGGCATGCACCAGTAGTCCCAGCTACATCGGAGAGTGGGGCAGGAGGATCCCTTGAGCCTAGGAGTTCAAGGCTGAAGTGAACTATGATGATGCCACTGCACTCCAGCTGGGTGAAAAAGCGAGACTGTCTCAAAAACAAAACAAAACCATAATAAATAAAAAGAAAAACCAAGTCCTTGTGCAGATGAGCTCACAATTACTATAGTAAAAACATTAATTGGACCAGGTTGGATTCTAGTCACCTTTGTTTGTTTATTTTAATAAAGTTTAATCAGTTCTCTAGGACATCCATGAGTTTGGAAAATACTGCTTTACCTGTGCTTTTGTATTTGGAGATAATTTTCTTTCCACTTATTCATCCATTCCTCCAAGACTTATTTCATGATGAATATTTGCCAGGCACTGTGCCAAGAACACATCCATGACTTCTTTTGTCCCTCACCTTTATGTCCAAGGGGTGTTTTCCCAACCCCAAGTTACAGATGGGAAAACCAAGGCTGAGGCAGATCATTGGCTGGCCAAGAACCCGTGGTGCTCAGTGGCAGAGCTAGAATCCAGCTCAGCCCTCTTCCTTCCTGGGAACCGTGTTCTCCCCTACTCCTGGCAACTTCTCATTCCTCAACTGAGTGACAAAGACAGGCCTACAAGTGACAAGGAAGGGAATTACCAAAGTCAGGTTCTCACAGAGGTAGCCTTGTCCCCCTAGTGCCAGGCCCGGAGTCCCCAGTGGGTCTGGAAATCACCTTGAGCCACCTACCAGTGACAATAACTTCAGCCACCCTGGCTCCAGGCCCCCAGGAGGCCTTTGGTCACCAGGAGGTGACCTGAGGCAGCACTGGACCCAGGTCAGGGGCAGATCAGAACACTGGTAGCTCCTCTTGCAACAGAGGTAAAGGTCTGAACATGGGCAAATGTATTACGAGTTCTCTCTTTAACCCTGCCACCCTTTTTGGGAATTAAAACTTGCATTTCTGCCAGAGGCCAGTGATCAAAGGGGCAGGAAATTGTTCTTTGCTGTTTGTTTTCTAGCATCTTAAATCACAGGAGCTGGCTCTACAAAGGCAGAATGCTGGTCTTTTGAGACGCTAGTCTGCTGTCCTCCTCATTTGTCAGGAAATTAATAAACTTCTCTTTCCTTTTCCTCAAACCACTTGCCCTCATTCTTAGTTCTCACTGATTTGGCATCTGGGACAAGTGCTGAACTTTAGTAACACTGTCTGCACCGGAGGAACGGTGCTGGGTCCCGTGGTGCCCACGTGTGAACTGGGGCTCCCGGCACTACTCTGGCCCCCTCATTGCTGTGCAAGGTGGGTTCGAAGCCCGTTTCCTGCCCAGAAGGACAAGCTGCCTTCCTTTCTGAGAGTGCAAGCAGGTTTCTGCCGCAGGGCAGTAGCGCCGGCTGACCTCCCAGCCTGGAGCGCGTGCCTCAGAGCGAGCAGCTTATTCCCCGAGCTTCATCCACTTCCGAGAGGACGGCCCTGACCAGCCCACCCAAAATGCACCCTTCCATCGTCCTCCCACCCTTCCCCTGCCTTATTTCCTCCTTGGAGCCACAGGCTGGCAATTTCTATGTGCTTAGTTATCTGTGGTCTGATTCCATCAAGAGCATGCCGGCTTCCCAAGGGCCTGCATCCACCTGTCTGTTCGCTCCCGGGTCCCCAGGACCCAGAATGAGCCAGTGCACGCGTGGGCTATTTCAGCATTGTAACCCAGCCAGACTTGGTCCTCAGCCTCTTTGTCTGCACCTTGAAGGAATTAGGCTCAAAGGGTGATTTTCAACTTAAAAAAAAAAAAAAAAAGACTTCTTTAAATAAAATTTCAAAAGATCCCCACATATGAGATGGACAACAGCGGGGCTTCAGGTGTGCCCTCACCCTGCTCTCCCCTTCTGCAGAACCCGGGGCTCCTTGGAACACAGTTTGGAAACCACTGGCCTAAGTGAGGTCCACCTCCAAGGAGGCACTTCCTAAAATGAGGGAGTTGGACTTACTGATCTTTTACTGTGACATTCTAGTGCTATACATCACATCCATAACTACAGAAAGTTACCCGAGAGCCAGGCAAACCCCAAAATACAATTGCAAAGACACATTCAGTGTCACGCCTGCCAGCAACCATCAGGAGTTTATCAAGCAGCTCTTGTCTTATGGGCAGTTTGTGGGAGCTGTGGTCCCACACACCTCAGGTTTCTCCAACAATCTAGCTGGTGAAATGAGACACCACATTTCAGCAATTAAGACTGTACGACATCAAGTGCTAGAAGAGGTGGATAGATACTACGGGCGGAGGAGACGTCTCAGAAAGGAGAGCCGGCGGGGCGGGTGGTAAAACTGATGTTGTCTTGGGAGGAGGCGATCTCTCTGGAGAGGAGAGCAGAAGGTCATTCCAGGCAGGGACACGATGGGAGCTGTGGGGCACTGCACAGGCCCCTGCAAGGCTGAGGCACTCGTGCCCCTCCTACCAGGAGGGCAGCTGCTGGTGGCTCAGAGCAGGGCCACCCACACATAACAGACTGCACCTGACCTTGTGGTTATGGAGTCACGGTCTTGGTCTCAGGCAGTGGACAGGGTTTCTGCATCATCCTCGTGTCACCATCACCAATGTGGTTAGTATGGCAAAGACTGCCAATTATCCCCAGTGTCCGTTCTCCCCTTCCTCCTACATAATGGAATCTCCAACTTTTAGCTGGACACATGGCCTCCCAAAATGAAGTCTCCATTTCCCAGTCTCCATGCAGCCAAGTACGGCCATGTGACTAAATTCTGATCCTTGGAACGTAGCTAACAGGATGTGTGTCACCTCCAAGC
>RJWJ010008330.1:0-53883 GCA_004363605.1 Indri indri | reverse complement strand
ACAATGTTTGCTGAAGGATACTTCATAAGATTAAGATTAGGATTGGACCTAGACCATGCTGTCTCTGTACTCAAAATCAGCATGCTTTAAGACTGTTAATTAATTCAGAAAGGTAAACATTTGAAGAGCTGTGTCCGAAATATCCTACTACCTACTTATTGCAGTGGTGTTTTATATGTTTTTTGTAGCCTTCATCTTGAAGTAGCTGCTCAGGATTGTATTTTCGAAGCCACTCTGCCTTCTGTATATCAAACGAGCTCGTTTGAGTCTTTACTTTCTTCCCTTTGCGACCCCGGGGTACAGGAGCTGACAGACCTGTTAGAATGAGAAGGACATGTGAAGTCAGGAACAATTCAAATAAAGATATGCAATTTGAAAGATTTTTTTCAATGAAATAAATTTCTGGAGACTTTTATACAGAGATCTTTAAAATATTTTAAAATATTAGTAATAATACTGACCCAATCACAAGTCAAGCTGATGGTTTTACACATATTAAAACAATTTCTCCCAAATAGCCAATAATTCTGTATCTCGAATTAGAGTAAGAGTTCTGATTTCTTTTTGTTTCAAAACAGATTATATATTTTTTCCAGATGTAAAAACCAAAAGATCAAACCTGTCTCGCTGCTTTACTTTTGTTTCCCTGGTGACTAAAAAATAGTTTTTTGTTTCTTGCTTTTCAAAATTGATTTTACTAATAATATGGATTAGGTTAGCCATTGGGGGTTCCTGTCCAAGATAGATGAATACATTTTATTTCTCTGAGATTTTTGTTGTGAAATATTTTAAAAATACAAAAAAGTATTGCTACTCTTCATGTTCACATATTCCATATTTGCTCAGTTTTTTATTAAAGGAAATAATACACAGTTGGAAGTCCCCATGTAGTTCTCTCCCATCCAACTTACTTATTCCTTCCCAGAGATCACCACTACCCTCAATTTGTTTTTTCAGTCCATGCATATTTATGCCATTGCTACATATGTTGGAAAATACTTAGCATTTAGGTTTTCAGACATTACATCATGCATATAATCCTGCAGCCTATTACTCTCAAGATTTTTTTGAGATTTATCTGTACTGATTCACAAGGCTCTACTTCATTTTAGTTGCTGTGTAATAATTTGTTGTATGGCTATACTCTTCGTATTTATTAATCTTCCTTGAGGTTTGAGTTGTTTTACTTGCAATTTTTCATGATTACTAACAATGAGGTTTGACTCCTCGTTCCAATTCTTATATCTCATTTATCTTTTCTTTGCAATATTATACCAGGTAGGTACTCCATTACAATGATAAATACAAGCACTATGTGGATTTGTCCATTTCTTCTTATAATTTTGACAGGGTTTTTTGTTTTTTGGGTTTTTTTTTTTTTTTGCCTTTACATTTTGAGACTTTCATTAGATGCATATACATTCATACTTGTTATATTTTCTTTTATGGATTGTTCCTTTTAATTATTAGGTAGTATCTCTTTTTTTATACCAATTAATGCATTCCACCTTAAATTCCTTTGTTCTATGTCAACATTACTGTAACAGTTTTACCGGGTTTAGCACTTGCATGGTATTGTTTTTTGCTGAATCTCTATTTTTAGGATTCTTATTTGGTGTTTAATATCTCTTTGAAGTATAAAAATGCTGATTTTTCCCCATCTAACAATTTTTATCTTTTGACAGGCAAAGATATACATAGTCTGCTTACATACATTCCTATTTATTTTTTACCATTTTATTGTTTTCTATCATTCCCTTCTTCTTCCTGCATTTTACCGGAATGGTAAACAGTTCTGCATTCCAGTCCTCTCCACCCTTGCTGGCTTGGAAACTAAGCGGTGTATACTTTAAAATATACATACTTAAATTTTCCTAATAAAATCTATATTCTGTATTTCTAATCTTCCTAACAAGATTTTCTCATATTTGTCAATTAATCCTTTTTACTTTTTCATTTCTCTTAATGCTCATTTATAATTTATAGGTTTGTTTGTATATTCGATGTTTTTACAGTACCTTATTCTTCTTTAAAAGTCACAGTATATACAAAGTATCTTTGAAGATATTAACGATAGTTCAAAAAAAGTTCTTTTTCCCTTTTATAATCCTTGTTTTCTCCAACTTCGTTTTAAATGGTTTGTTTCTAGTTTTTTTCCTGCTCGAGACTTGCCTGAATGTCTGATAATGCTTGGCTGTGTTTGCTCATATTTAAGTATAAACAGATTAAAAAGGTGATGGATGGGCAGTCTGGGTGAAGCTTAATGACTGTGGGCTTACTGAAAGGTAATTGGCTGCGTATGTTTTTGTGTTTTGTTTTGTTTTTTTCTGTCATTATCTTTAGGTTTGGAGCTGTATACATTCATTTAATCCCCATTTAGTAGCTCCAATCTCAACTACCAATGCAAGTCAGAGTTCCTCTATTTAGCCTCCAGAGAACAGGAGTTGATGAGAGTATATTTAGGGATCTGACCCCTTTTAAATAGCTTTGAATTAATGCCCTATCCTTTCACAACCACTTCCAGAGAGGTTCCTGATGTCACAAATTCCCGCGACTTTTGGAAAATTTGTAAAGATCAGTTTGGTTTTTGCCTTTTCCCACTGCTGACCTAAGATTCAGCTCTCTCAAGTTAGTTAAGTCAGTTATCACTAATATTTGTTTCCAGCTTCCAAAATTTTGTTGCAATTTCCTTTCCCGTTCTCCCTGTTTTTGAGTTTATGCCTTTTTAAAAATTATGGAACATAAGCACATATGAGAGTAGATGGAACAGTAAGATGGATCCCATGTCCCATCATCCACCTTCAGTAATTATCAACTCATGGCCAACTCTGTTTACCTCCCAACCTTTCATATTGTTTTTATGTAAACCTAAGATATTAGTCATTTCATTCATAAATATCTGAATTATCTTTTAGTGCTATCTAAAAGATATGGCCTCAGTGGAAAAAAAAAAAAGAATAATACCATTATCAGCCCTAAGGAATGCAATAATATCTCCTTAATATTCAGCATTCAAAATTCCAGTTATATAATAAAGATAATAAAAAGTTTCCCATGGGTTGTTTGTTTCAATCAGGATGAAAAGAAAGCCCGCACCCTGCGACTCCTGGCTTCTACCCACTAGATGCTAGTAAAGTGCCCAAAGTTGTGACAGTTTGCAGCGGGGTGTGATCAGGGTTGGGATTGAGAACCACTGTTTTTTACATACCCTCTCCATTGACTACTACTCTCATAATTTATTTGAAGAAATAAGGTCTTTTGTTTTGTAGAGTTTATAAGTTTAATGCCTTACTTTTTCCTCTTTATAAGTGTGGTTTTAAGGAAGAGTAAATTATGTTTGTGTGATTGTTCTATCTTTAACCAGAAGTCAGCTCATATTAAGTTCATTTTCTCCTACTAAGATAGGCCTACGTTGACCATCCTATAAAATAGGTACTTTTTGTTGTTCTCTGTCCATCTCAGTAGTTTATTTACTTCAGAGTAATTACCACAATCTGTAATTAATTAATCTACATTCTTACTATGTCTGTCCACTTGGCTAGAATGTAAGGTTTGTGAGCTCAGGGATCTTGTCTATCTTGTTTCTTCTTATCTTTCCAGTACCTTATATAAGAAACACATAGCGGGCA
Source organism: Indri indri (assembly GCA_004363605.1). Lineage (NCBI taxonomy): Eukaryota > Metazoa > Chordata > Mammalia > Primates > Indriidae > Indri > Indri indri. Next base: position 50,254 of record RJWJ010008330.1, on the reverse strand, counting down.
TTCAAGATACTTTTTGATTACACAGAACAGAATTATAACAAGGGCACAGTCATCTTTTTTTATTTTTACAGAAAATTCTACTTTTTATCCTATGAAAGAATTATTTGGAGGCTTGTGCCTATAATCCTAGCACTTTAGGGGCTGAGGCCACAGGATGGCTTGAGGCCAGGAGTTTGAGACAAGCCTGAGCAACATAGCGAGACTCTCTCTCTACCCAAAAAAAAAAAAAATAGAAAAATTAGCCAGGTGTAGTGGCAGGCACCTGTAGTCTCAGCTACTTGGGAGGCTGAGGCAGGAGGATCACTTGACCCTAGCAGTATGAGGCTACAGTGAGCTATGATCGCACCACTGCACTCCAACTTGTACAATACAGTGAGACCCTGTCTCAAAAAAAAAAAAAAATTACTTTACATAGAAAAGAATGTTCTGTTATCAAAGCTATGGAGAAAATAGTACTTGCATAGGATTTTAAATTGATATGGCCACTTTGGACAGCAAAGTAAGTATGAAGACGTAAAATGTTTATCAATGTTTCTCAAACTTTAATATGCAGACTAATTCCTGAGAATCTCTTAAAATGTAGATTCCAATTCAGTAAGTCTAAGGCCTAAGATTCTGTATTTCTAAGAAGCTCCCAGGAGATGCTGATGATGTTGATCCATAGATCACATCCTAGGTATTAAAGATGTATATAAGCTATACCTTAATAATTCTATTTTTTATAACTACTTTAGTAAAAGATGCATCCATATGCACAAAGAGGAATGTACGTGTATCTTCACTGAAACTCGTTTAATTGTCTAAAATTGTAAACAACCTAAATGCTCATACGTAAAGTGGATGCTAAATAAAAGAATGGAATATCCATACTATAGGATCTCCATACTATGGAATACTAAGCAGAACTTTAAAAATGACATAGATCTCTAGGAATACAGACAGAAAAGCCTCTAAGACACACTGTTGGGTCGACACTTCCAAACTGATACATATGGACAACAATACGTAAAACCTACCAAACTGATGATATTGGCATTTTCTGAAGCTGGAACTTGAATTGGGGGTGAAGGTTAAGGTTCTTTAATATTATCTGTAATGCTTTAGTATTTCATGGAAGAATATGTTAAGTATTACTTACATAATTCAAAATACATTTTACAACAAAATAATGTTCTTACCTAGGTGATTCTGTAGCTCTCGTGTCTGCCCATCTTCAGTTGGAGTAATGAGATCCCATATGAAACCTTTAATTTTCTCATCTCCTCGGTAGTGAACAAGGCAATATGCTAAGAGGGCTCGGCAAATTATTTCTACGTCGTGCTCATTTAGCTGCCTTTTAAAACGGCCATGAGACAGAATCTCTCTCCATCGGCCCCACCTGGTTAAAAAAAGTATTATTTACATTAAGTGTAGAGAAAATAATATAACTCATGGATAAAAGACATGAAAAACTATAAAAAAAATTTTGTTATTAATAGAATTTGCTAATGAAGTTATTCCCCCATGTGTAAAATGCAGAGGCATGGTAATTTATAGTATATTTTATTCAATAATGGATAGTATAACAACATTATCCAATTAGTATTACTAAATATGTAAATTTGAAAACAAGCAGTTTGACTTTAGTGATACATTTAGAATTTAAACACTTAAGGCTATCCCGACATTCTGCTATTATATATATTAAACACAGAAATTCAGGGTACTTTAAAGATACATTTTACTGATTCTAGCAAGATAAAAAAATATAAAAATAGTATATATTCTCTGCAATTTTATATACCAAACTACTTATAGTAAACATTGAAAATAATATTTACCCATAAACTAGCAGGTTTTTCTCGACTCTAAAGCATTCAGTTCTTCCATAGCCATTGGAACGGTCACAGGGTCTCCGGAGTTTGGGCTTTTCATCTCCTTCACTTTCAGCTTCAGATAATTCAGCCAATTCATCTTTCGTGGCACTGAAGGGTCTTGTTTGCTTCCTAATTCTTGGAGTGTCAATAACCAAGCTGTTCTATAAAATTTAACAGCCATTACTTAAAGGTTCTTTTATGACTTTGCTTATAACAATGTTCTACATTTTCACCTTTCAAATTGTGCAAACAATAATTACAGAAAGCCAGAAAAAAAAATTACTAACGATTTCACCAATCTACCAAATCAACTTAAGATTTCTCATATTCCTTTAAAATTCTTACTACCACATACGTATAATTTTATGACATCATAGCCATAGGATAAAAAGAATTTGGTATTTTGCATTATTACTGATATAGATGTTATTGTGCTACAATAATCATATATTTTAAGCTGAATTTATGCTTCACAATTTTCTTTACTTAATTCATAATTTAGACTGTTTTCGATTTTTAAAATAAATAATGCTAAAGTAAATCTTTGTGACATAAGTTTATCTCAAAGATAAATTCAAAAGAAGGGAATACCTAGGAATGGAAACATTGGTCAAAAGTTATGAATATTTTACAATGCTTTCCAAAAGAGTTATATTAACATACAAAAAGCAAGGCAATAAATCTATTAACCTATGTTCAATTCAGTTTAAATTCATTCTAAACAACTTAAATTGACACACTTTTTGCCTTTACTGAGAAACTTCTCTAAGTGAGGCACTACGTTAAGGCTGTGGATGTAAAGATGAGTAAGACAGTTTCTGCTCATAAGGAATCCATAGTCTTGAGGGTCAGACAAATGTGTAAATAAATGTTATTCAGAATGAAATATTTTACAAGATGGGTACAAAGGAAGTCAGAGAAAACTTCACAAAACTTATAGTATTAACTAGAAAGAATTCTTGGAGAATTAGAAGTAGTTTGCCAAGCAGCAAGGGAAGAGACAGCATTAGAAGTAGAGGAAGGAGGAAGGGGCCTGAAATGGCATCTGATGTTCAGGAAACGCTAACATCCTAGAGCAGAAGAGGATTAATGGTAGAAGAGAAAGCAGGGACCAGACTATGAAGGTGCTGGTATACCACAGTACATACATAGTGCATTGTATTTAAGGGGGCACATGATGTTAATATGTCTTATTACTGGTTTTTCCACTGTAAAGTTACTAGTTTTCCTTCCATAACTAATAAATATTTTGAAAGATATACTTTGAGAATACATAAATATTCTGTTTCTCCTTAAACTTTCACCCACTAATCTTAGAATTCAGTGATGGATCTTGTCTGTTACAATTATTACTATGGTGGATTAATGGTGATTTTCTATTTCCATCATTCCTTCTACATTTATTAAATAGAATTTAATAAATAGAAGAGTTGTCCCTTTTCCCTCTTCCCAGTTTCTTTTAAAAATAGTACTTTTTTCCTGAGTAAAGTTTCAAATGTCTTTTGCCCATAATCTTTTGAGATTCTGATAAATTTCTGATCAACTTATATTACCTTTTACAAAATAAAAACATCACCTTTCATACACAGATCTGCTACAGTGTCAGCAGTCTGACTGCACTTTCATTTTTCCATTACATGATTCTGTCTTACATAGTTGAATATGCCAATCATTTCCTTTGTGATTTCTAATTTAGAATATTTTCCCACCAAATATTTGAAATCTAGTTTCTTCTATTTTTCATGCTTTGATTAAAAAGTATTATGAAACTTAATCACAAATTAGAGTTTACATGGTATAGAGCATAGTATTAAAATACTCCCTCCAATACTAACCTAATATCCTAATTACCATTTATTAAGAAATCCTTCTTTCTTTAATACTATTTCTATATTAAAATCTTATAATTTGGTTTTTTTTTTTGAGACAGAGTCTCACTCTGTTGCCCTGAGCAGAATGCCACCGTGTCAGCCTAGCTCACAGCAACCTCAAACCCTTGAGCTCAAGCAATCCTCCTACCTCAGCCTTTTGAGTAGCTGGGACTACAGGTGCACACCATGATACCGGGCTAATTTTTCTGTTTTTAGTAGAGACAGAGTCTGGCTCTTGCTCAGGCTGGTCTTGAACTCTTGAGCTCAAGCGATCCTACCACCTCGGCCACCCAGAGTGCTAGGATTACAGGGTGAGCCACACGCCTGGCCAGTTTGGTCTTTCTGTTCTTATCCTATTCTTTGTATCTTTCTGTTACTGCTATATTATTTAAATTACTGTTGCCTTATGATATATTGACACTATAACATATAGTAAATAATGTTAGTCTTTATAGTACTTCATTTTTAGAAAATTATTTAATTTTCTATCAAAGTATAAATTAAAAATGTTATTACACATGCACTAAATGACTATATGCTTTTATATGCTTATTTATAAAATCCTGTTGATTTGACCCATGTCTTTGGTCTCTGACTTTATGTAACACCACGCTCACTAACTCAACATTATGCCACAATGTCTTTCTCGTTTTGGAACACACTAAGCTTATTTACACCAATGGGTCACTGCCATTCCCTCTGCCTCAAAGCTTTACAAAAAGCTTTTACTCACATCTTTACCTTGTGTTGGCGCTTTCTCGTCATTCAAGTTCTCAGTACAAATGTCCCCTCAGAGTCATCTCCTTTGTTCATTTTACCTAACGCTGTTTCTACTTATCTACCATTCTCTACCATCTGACTATTTTCTTCACACTCTAAAGTTATCTTATATATTTGCTTACTGCTGCCTTACCGACAAGAATGTAATTACTAATATGCGCTATTGAAAAATCATAGAGATCACATTGTAAGAATTGTTTTGCATCTCTCTCTGTCTTGGAGCTCTATATTAGTATACGGTATATAGTACATAAGGATGACCATGATTATTTTTTAAATTATTGCATTATACAGTATAAATGTATCATTGCTCTCCTATAGGAAATTTAGTTCCTAAATTTCTGTTCTAATAAAAAAATGGTGCAGTGAGCATCACTGTACTACATTATCATTGTACATATATGCATACTGAAGTAGGACAGATTCCCAAGCATGTATTAAATATTCTCCCAATGAAATTTTAAAATTATTTTGTCTAGTTATATGAAAAAATTGCTTAACATTTTGATTTGGGTTGCATTACATCTATAAATTAAAATTTCTATGTTTACAAACTAATTCTTAAAATGTTTAAAATATTTCCAACTGACAAATCTCCCAAATAAATTTCACTTTACTGAAATCATACACGTCTTTCTTTAGGTATATTCCTAGGTGTTCTATATCCCTTTTTCTACTGTGAAGCAGATCTCCTCTTGCATTGTATTTTTCTACTTCTGTTAGTACTGATATTTAGGAAGGCTAAATGGCAATTTATCTTCTACCCAGTTAATTCACTAAACTCATTTGTGAATTTTCATAGTATTTTGCAGATACTACTGCTTTTTCTGGTATATGAATGTATTATATGCAAATAATTTTATAATTATCTTTTCAAATTTATTTGATGCACACATTACATATTTTTAATATGCATTAAATAATAATTATGATGGCAGTAGAGTTATTCCCAATTGTAAAGCTTTACATTTTAAAAGGTTGTCTATCAAAAGAGATCCCATGTATCAATGCTTAATATAAAAGTCCTTTAATCATCTAGCTGTTACTGTGATAATAGGTAAGGCTCACAAACATTGATTCCTATACTATTATTAGATAGGTAGGTATCTTAGTAAGTAAACAGGTCTCTTAGAAAGTAAAAATGCTATTATTATCAGTTCTATAACTTCTATTTTAGTTTTTTGACCCTTTCTTTCTTAGCTCTGAGAGAAGTCATAAAGGAAATAATTTTAAAATGCCATTTTCTCTTTTTTTTTTTTGAGACACAGTCTCACTGTGTTGCCCAGGCTAGAGAGCCGTGGTGTCAGCCTAACTCACAGCAACCTCAAACTCCTGGGCTCAAGCAATCCTTCTGCCTCAGCCTCCCGAGTAGCTGGGACTACAGGCATGCGCCACCATGCCCGGCTAATTTTTTGTATATTTTTAGTTGTCCAATTAATTTCTTTCTATTTTTAGTAGAGGCGGGGTCTCACTCCTGACCTTGAGCGATCCTCCCGCCTTGGCCTTCCAGAGTACAGGATTACAGGTGTGAGCCACCATGCCCGGCCAAAAAATGCCATTTTCTTGACTGCCTTTTTTCTTCTTTTATATTTTACTAGATCATTAATGGGTTCTGACACCAAAAAAACAAAATTATAAAGCAAAATAAACGTAACTTATGATTTGAAGACATCAAAAAAATATTAAAAACATATAATTTTAAGAATATCGATTATACCCAAAAGTTAAAGTTTCCCTATATTACAACCCATCATGAAAGATACCAGAAGTATTAAATTGAAGCAGTGCGTGACTCGTTTATTCTACTACCCTACTTCAACTTATGTATGTAGAAATTTACTTCAGTAACTGCACAGTTGGAACACCTTAAAATACTACAGTAATATTGCAAAGCATCCCAAAAGAAAATTTTTTTTAAAGGGGAAGAATACTTACTCTGCCACTGATGGCATCTATATCTATTTCTGCCTTTTTAGCCCATTTTTGCCAGAAGTTGGGATCATCTAAAGAAATATCTGTCCGGTTTCCAGATGCCACAAAACTCGCCTGAAATACATAATGGCAGTTTTTCAAAATGTTTTGAAGCTTAGAGGAAAAATCTATCAAAGTATACTTAAAACATTACCTCCTCACATTTACTGTAGATAGAATTTGAATTCTGCATACACATATATTCAAAGGTTGTTTCAAATCCAGTGGTCTGAAACATAGCACAGCAGCTGCTTAAGGCAAAGGGCTTAATGCCAACACAGACTGGAGTTTAGGTACAGAGTTAAATAAATTATTAATGTTGGTTAACTCAAACATTTGGTAAGCAAGGATCAAATCTTTCTGGTGAGGAAGCTACAGAAGACAGAGACATGCTTTCTAAAAATACTAGATGAACATTGAGAAATTAGGTTAGAATAAGAATTTCAAAACCTGCCTGCACTACACAGTTCATTTTCTGGGGTATTGCTACTTTATTTTTATCACACTTTCAGATAGATATATCTCCTAAAGAAAATGCAACACAATATGTGGGAAATAAAGAAAAATGAATCATTTTCTGTCTTTATTTTAAAAATTCTGTACAGCAAAAATACAGCATAATCAAAATTTAAGAAAACATAGAGGAGAATAAAGAAAACAATATAAGTGATTATTTTCTTAAATATTGCAGAAATTATATTAAATAAAATCTTTCAGTTAGAAGAAATTTTAGATGTTACACTTAAGCATTATTTACAACTTAAGTCACTGAAAATAGATAAGCCACGTCAAAGAAATGTCCTCAAAGCGCTTTATGAAAATGAAAGAAGCAGTGAAGATACACAATGCATTAAGGGCCTGAAAAATACATGTCGATGTTATAAAAATAAATGGAAGAATATGCTCACATAAAAGATTTCCAAAGGAGAATATAATTAGTAAATGGTTTTAAGATAATGCCTAATTACCTCAGATATAATCAAAAGATAAACATCTTCATTAAAAAACCATCTTGATGAAATGTTAAAATGCAGAAAAGCCCACATTAAAAAAGTAATAAAACTGTTAAAAGCAAACAAGCCATTTATGACATTCAAGATAACTGGCAGTTTAAGCACTAGATAATTAATACCAAGGAATTATATTTAAAAAGTCTATCTTTCATGATACGTATGGAAATGTATAAACGTGATGATATGATATCTGGAATTTGATTTAAAACAATATAAAAAATAAGTGGTAGGTGATGAAACAAATTTAGCATGAGCTGATAATTGTTGAAGCTTGGTGATGAGTACACAAGATTTCATTAAAACATTCTATCTATATCTGTAGTTTAAAACTTTATAAAAAGTCTAAAAATGAGTAGGAACAAAATTAAAATGTTAAATGCCTCCTGCTGAACTTCAGATTCTGTTCATATCATTGTTTATAAAGTAGTTAAGTACATTCATTCACTCCATTTAGCGTTCTTTCGAGGGTCAGCTTTTAAGATGCTGGATAAAACAAGAGTTGGCAGGGCGTGGTGGTTCACACCTATAATCCCAGCATTTTGGGAAGTGGAGGCGAGAGGACTGCTTGAGGCTGGGAGTTCGAGACCAGCCCGTGCAACAAAGCAAGACCCCCACCCGCCCATCTCTACAAAAATTTTTTTAAAAAACCCAATGTAGTGGCACATAGCCTATTATCCCAGCTACTTGGGAGGCTGAAGCATGAGGATTGTTTCCACCCAGGAGTTCAAGGCTGTCGTGAGCTAAGATGATGCCACTGCACTCCAGCCTGGGTGACAGAGTGAGACCCTGTCTCAAAGACAAAAACAAAATAAAACAAAAAAATCTACAAATGTTTAAAATGTGTATTTTGCTGGCATACTTATGAAATAGGAGTGACAGAATAAATGCTTTAATGAAATGAATTTAAATTCCTTTTTTTTGGCTTGCTCTAAACTATAGCTTAAATATTATGAAACTACTGAAAAACAGTAATTTTTTATTTTTTTGAAATGATGAGTGTGGTAGGCTAAATAATGGCCCCCAAAGATATCTGGTCCTAATCCCTGGAACCTCGTGAGTGTTGCCTTATATGGCAAAAGGGACTTTGCAGATATGATTAAGAATCTTGAAATAGGGAGATAAGCTTGTATTATCCAAGTGGGCCCTAAATGTAATTACAAGTGTCCTTACAAGAGGGAGGCAGAGGGAGGTCTGACTCTAGAAAAGGAAAAGGATATGACACGACAGAAGCAGAGATTGGAGTACTGTGGCCACAAGCCAAGGAATGCAGGCAGTCTTAGGAACTGGAAGAGATAAGAAACAGATTCTCCCCTGGAGCCTCCAGAAGGAACCAGCCCTGCTGACACCTTGCTTTTATCTCTGTAAGACTCATGTTGGACTTCTGACATCTAGAACTATAAGAGAATAAATTTGTGTTGTTTTAAGCCACTAAATTTGTGAAAATTTGTTACAGCGGCAACAGGTAATAATATGAAACGTCTCTTATTGATAAACCACATATCATAAAAACTCATATGTCCAACTTGAAAGAATAAAGGCTAACTAGTTTGATAAAATGACAACAACATAGCCATCATCATTGTATAAAAGTATATGGTAACAATTCATCAATCTTGTAAGAATGAGTATATAAAGGACAGACATCTAACTACATTCAATTCCTTAACTAAGAAGGAACTTCGTTTTGTTAATTCAGAAATGAATTTCTCACAACTGAGGACATATGATACTTAAAAATCTTCATTAATATGAACTGAGCAATTTTCAGGAACAGTGAAAAGTTCACTTAATGAAGTTCACAGGGTTTAATTCCATACTACAGTTTCACTGATACATGCCTCTTGAGATTTAACCAATCCAGTAAATGATTATTTGCTTTATACGAATTGGAGAACATGTAACATGAAAAGCCATCAAATATGAAAAGTCATTAAAAGGAAACAGATTTTAAAGCATGTTACTTTTTGGTTACTTATCTAAAAAAAGAAAATCCTATGGTACCGTGTATAATCATTTTTATTCTGCTACAACTGTTCATAATTTAAATAATTTGCCAGTAAGAAGCTAAACTTCATAATTAAATAGCTGTTAATACATTACAATAAAAATAAGTTTATTTTTCAAATAAAAATTTTTTAGATTTCTAAATAATTCAAGATGCTGTTAATTGACATATAACCTATTTTCAAGACGACTTACATGATTCTCAAGGATTGCAATAACGGATTACAGCTATAGAAATGAAATGCCTGTTGCAGAAGATGTCAGCAAGTAGAGGTTTAGTGACTACTTCCAAATGTTAAATTCTAATATCCTAGTTCCCCCCCAAATTATTTTTCTTGAACCATCCTTCAACCATCACATCCCTATATTACTTGCAAGGGAAGACTTTTTCACGGTGAAATTCATCTTCCTATGACAGAAAGTAGCAGAAACATAGTTAAGTACCACAGATGGGCCTTTACAAATAAGTAATCCACCTGAAGCATGATTCAGATGGTTTTGTTTTGTTTGTAAATTAAACAATTCAAAGTCTTTTGTTATATACCAAATCTTAAAAAAAAAAAAAAAAATCAGAATAGAAACATTTCTATTTTTAAAACCTACCTGACTGCCTTTATGAAAGTATCTCAAAACAAGGCTTAGGTGATGTAACCACTTATAAATGAGGTTACCAATAATGAGTTCTATTTGATGAGTATGTACTAAGTCTAAATATTCTCATAAGCACCCTGTTCCATACGTGTAACTCCTTATTAAATACTATTTGATAATGCAAGGAAACACAGATTGGAATTACTTTATACAAATCACTGAGGACAACTGAGTATTCCCTAAAGACAATTGCAGTCTTTGGAAATTCCAAGAAAAAGTGTAAAATACTAGCAACTTTACACTTTTGGTGCCACTACATAGTGGCTCCATATTCCATTATGCCAAATGTCCGCCATCTAGTTCATTCCCATACAAAATGGGAATGAACAAATAATTTGGGAAATGAGCAAATTATGAAACAACTACAGCAACCTCTCTGGATTCTCCTTAGCTCCTCAGTCCTCTCTCTTTTCAAATGTAACAGTTATTCCCTGGTGAGGGTTTAAAACAGATATTTAAATGCTTAAGCATTTCTAATTCTCACAGCATAGCTCATTATGACTAGAGTACATTTGAATCCTCTAAGTAAAATAATACTGACATAGCACTTCACAGCAAAGTAGGAAAGGCCAAGCATGATTATTATTATGATCTTCTCTTTAAAGACAAGACTCACAGAGGTTAATTGTCCAAGGTCACATAGCTTATGAGTCAGAATTCAAACTCTGGTGTTCTGACTTTTCATGATTATTATCATTAACATTTTGAATGAGGCAGCCTAGAATCACATGTGGTCACTAAATGCTTTGCACCTTTAACGAGAATATCTCTATGTGAGCCTAATCAACACAGACAATAACCATGACTGATAATTCTTGATATTAACTAGATTTCAGATAATTTCAAACATGAGGAAAAAATATCTGTACATAGAGTACAGAACCAAGGAATCAAAAATAAGTAAGATTTCCCAGGAAAGAAACTAGAGCCAGGGCACATGTCTACCCAATCATGACTAGTTTTAGTTTTCATCCTTATATTTTACTTCTGCAGTACTCCTTGTTTCAAATACTACTTTCTTTTGATTTACTCTCTATTACTTCCAAATCTACATCTGTGTCCTAGGCAAATCTCCTAGACATCCCCAGTTGGATACCCTGTAAATGTCACAAATACAACACCTTCAATATTTTATTTTACCTATAGGAACTTCCTTTTCTTGCATTCTCTATCTTAATGCACCATGACCCTCCTAGCTACTCAAGCCAGAATCTTCAAGTCACTTTTGATTCTGCCTTCTGCAAATTTCTCACTGTTCGTCAAATCCTACTGAATTCAAGTGGGTCTCCACTACCCTAGTTCACCCATCATTATTTCCTACGCAAGCCTCTTAAATGATCTCCCTGCCTCCAGTCTTTCCCCTTTCCAAGCTGTTCTCAATACTGCTGCTAGAGTTAAATTTCTAAACTAGACTGCATTATGTCCAATTTCTACTTGAAATGCTTTAAAACCTTCTTAACTGCTTCAGGATCAAGTTCAAACTCCTCAAAATGGCACACAAAGCTCTTCACGATTTGGGTCCCATGTCCCTAACTCCTTCAGTTTCATCTCCATCTAATTCATCCCATGATCCATATATGCCTATGTTACGTTCCTAAAATGTTCCTTGTAGTTTAGCAACATATGATTCATTTAGGTGGCTTTCTCTTTCTCTTTGTAACATAATGAAATCCAAAATTCTTTCAAGACTCAGCTTAAATGTTATTTTCTCTGCAAAGGCTTTCCTTATTCTCTGGCTCTTTCATTTTATACAGACTTAATCATTTCCTACTTTATAAAATTCAGTATATTTAAACATTTAGAGTAAGAGACCGTTAAATTTTTTCAGTAGAAGATGTGAACATCACAGCTATATTTATAAAATAGCGTTCACCGTTACCTTAGCAAATGTTGACCCACGTCCTTCTGATTCAATTGTGATAGTTTTTGTACGACGCAGTAAAATCTGATCGATGTCCTCTTCACAGAATTTAGAGCCTTCATCTTCTTCCTCCATAATGGCACCATAAGCACCTCTTCGAAGCAAGTCTTCTATTTCCTTTTTGGAAAGCTGTTGAATCTGAAGAGAAAATAATTTTGGTAACAATAGTTTTTTAAAGTTCATAAAATGAGAAAATATCCCTAGAGAATGTCGAAGAACACAAAAGGTCATATTTAAATTGCTTTTGGGTTTGGGATGCACGTAAGAGAGAATTCACTGAAATAATGTGTTGAAGTTGTTGACTCCCCTTTGCTATCTGTAAAATAGGAATTACCCATCTCCCTAAAACGGCTTTAGTTAAAACAAACTATAAGGCACACATACAACCTATTAAGGCTCTTTGGTATCACCAGGATTCTATTACTCATACAAGCCCAAGATATTAATCAAGAATCTTGAGGGAAAAAATGCCAAAAATCATCATTTATAACAAGACAAAGCCAATACTAGTAGTTTGATACTAAAAAAAATTTGAAAAAGTGTTTATATAAGTAATGCAGAAATTTCACAAATTCTATTTTGCTATGCCATGATACAAATGTCTTAAAAAAAGAGCAAAGAATTTCTATCTTGAAAACACATTCTTAGAATTCAAAAGCTATGAAGCTACACAGACAAAACAGGATTCGAAAGTACTAACTAAACATAGCTTTATTCCGAAAATGTCCCCTCACATAAAGCAATGTATTTCATGTTCAATATGACCAAAATTGCATGACACACTATCAGAGGTAAAATTAAATGCAAACAAAAAATAACACAAAAACCCCAAGTGAAAAAGGAAAATATACGTACACCACCAACGTTACTTTCTCTTCCACTCATGCTCTGTAACACAGCCTTATCTAGGCCCAGTTTCAGACTGGCTCGGTCAAACATCTCTCTCTCATATGAGTTACGAGTTACTAGTCTGTAGACTTTAACTGCTTTGTTCTGACCAATTCTGTGGCAACGAGCTTGGGCCTATAAAAAATGAAAAGTTACAGATTTAATTTTTTTCTCAAAAGGCATTTAATAGTAAACTATATATATGGAATATAAACATATGTATGAATTTTTAGACACTCTTAATAATTAGACACAGCCTTTTTCTAGAAATTAAGGTAGAGCTCACCAGAATGAAAAATAATCCCACAATCAGTAGTAAGTTAAAATTTAAGCTTATATTTCAGAGAATATAAATCCATGAAGAATTATTGTGTTTTAATGGAGGTGTTATCACATAATTTTAGACAAGAAAATAAAAATCGCTGAGCAGATTTTTTAGTTCATGGCAATTCAAGCTTTAAAGATTTAAAGTCTAACCCTAAATTCTAACTCTTTTTCTACTATATTATCAACAATCTTTTCAGTATCTTTTTCTGAAGCTGGGTAATTTTTAGGGGGGGAAAAACCCTAAGGTAAATAACTCTGGAGATCTAAATTTTATTTAAATGGAGGACAAACTAGTTATTTAGAAGTGGTGACATCAGAGATATATAAGAGCTTCACATTTTATCTTGAGTTCCTACTAAACTTAAAATTTGATGATAAATCTTGACTCCAAAGGTTATAAAATCTATAGTCTTTCTCCTAAATTGTTAATCACCTTCTCATTATCTTCAGGCAGATTAAATCATAAATCGTGGCTTAAAAATTTATAGGTGGGATTGATGCTATGCTCTTTGTTTTTTTGAGATGGGGTCTCACTCTGTCACCCCGGCTGGAGTGCAGTAGTGCCATCATAGCTCACTGCAGCCTTGACCTCCTGGGTTTAAGTGATTCTCCTGCCTCAGCCCCTCGAGTATCTGGGACTACAGGTGCATACCACCATGCCTGGCTAATTTTTTTATTTTTTATAGAAACGGGGTCTTGCTATGTTGCCTAGGATGGTCTTGAACTTCTGGGCTCAAATGATTCTTCAGCCTTGGCTTCCCAAAGTACTGGGATTACAGGTGTGAGACACCATGCCCAGCAAGCCCTTAATTGACATCTTTATTCTACCCACATCCATTTTGTGCCATTTGCAACCAAGAATTGTAAATGGGCAACTTTGCTCTAGGTCTACAGAAAGTATAAGAGGTCAAATATTTTATTAGTCTGTAAAGACTAGATCTACTTTAGCAGTTAAGTAGGAAAAACCAGAAGAGAGGGAGAAGTTGGGGGGCTCAGCACAGTTTTTCCAATTCCTCCTCAGGTTCTATAATGTGAGTTAAATTATTTTATTTTTAATTAAATTTTAGAAAATCACATGCACTGTGGGCAGTTTTAACTGTAAATATGCATTCTAAAGGTATAAATTATGATTTCGGTTTAACCTAGAGATTGGAAAACTACAGCCTATGGACCAACTACGGCCTGCCAATGAAAAATGGCTTTTTTTTACATTTTTAAAGGATTGTGAAAAACAAACAAGAATGTGTGATGGAGACCTCATGTGGCCCACAAAGCCTAAAATATTTACTAATTGGCCTTCTACAGAAAGAGCTGGTGCCTGGTTTAATCTATTTATTTTGGATAAACCTTTGACATTTTGAACTAGCTTACATATAGTTACACAAATGAGTAATTTAAGATATTGTATGTGTTAACCCAGGTATATTCTCAAGACCATTTATTATATTTGGTTTCATACCTATTTAAAGTAATGACATGACAGGTCTGAAGGTGGTGTGTTATCTCGATTGATTGTTCACAGTTAGTTACAGATCAAATTGCTTGTTCTATAATTTCCCCCTTCTCACTGTTGTACTTGACTAGTCTTAAAAGAAAAGTAATAATATAAATTGTAGTACATTTAAGACTATCATGAATAATAAAAGAATTTTTCTTATACTTTGTTCTCTTCTCATATCCCTCCTAGATGCTTATCTTTTGCAATTTTGACCCTCTTTGATCACTCTAATAGTCTTATGTTTCTAGAAAGTATAGTCATAACTGACATATACACCTTTGTTTTCTAATATTTTATAAAAAGTCATACTATACTCTCTCTTAATTCTATGCTTACTATACCATATGATGATTAGAAGATAAAACTAGGATAAGCACTTATTTTTAAGGATTAAAATTCTGAAAATTTTATTACAAATAAGTTATTCTTAGAGCTTAGTTCTCTCTCAAATTTACACAATATTCTTTAAACAATAAAAATACTGTATTCAAGTACACTTTCTTATAAGTTAGTAAGACATATTATTAAAAAGTATACTTTGTTATATTGAAATTAAAATAATTTCATCTGTTTGGCACAGATATTTCATAGGGAAACATACATGTTAGTTTGTTGAGAGAAAAATAAAAGATATGGATTACCGGAAATAGTAACATGATTTTTTAAAAAAATTACATTTCTTCTTAGCCACGGAATTTATTTACCTGAAGGTCATTTTGAGGATTCCAATCAGAATCGAAAATTATACATGTATCAGCTGCAGTTAAGTTGATGCCCAACCCACCAGCTCGGGTACACAAGAGAAAAACAAATCGATCTGAATCAGGTTTACTAAATCGATCTATAGCAGCTTGTCGAAGATTCCCTCTGACTCTGCCATCAATTCGCTCATATAAGTATCTATGAAATAAAATGCAATAAATTTAGATAGATGAATATAACGAAAACGAAGACACAGTCTATCAAATATAAAGTCTGTTTTCCTGCAACATTATGTTTACTACAAAGTTAAGAAGCAGTATCATCCCAATTAGTTTCTATGGCTTTATACTTTTTGGTGTGAGTGTTAAGGAGGAAACACAAACTAATGTAAAGACGCAAAATCTCTGCATTCCTGGATGTATGGGAAAAACAGCACTATAATTAATATCATTTTAAGAAGTTGGAATAACAAAAAAGTCCATAAAAATTACTTTGCTGATCTCATAATAAATTATTTTTATAAGAAGTAGAGATTTTCACAAGACTTTATACAAGAAGTCTATGAATATTTTTGTCCTTAATCTATGTTATACTTTCAACTGATAATACTTGCTTCTACATTATCACCTACTCAGGGCAGACTGGAATGCTGTCAAATTCTTCACAGTCATTACCATAAAGCAATTATCTTTTAATTTCTTTTATCCTTGCCCATTTAAC
The DNA here is from genome assembly GCA_004363605.1 of Indri indri. NCBI lineage: Eukaryota > Metazoa > Chordata > Mammalia > Primates > Indriidae > Indri > Indri indri. The sequence continues at coordinate 34,052 of RJWJ010008330.1, read as the reverse complement.
ATATTACAAAATGCAAAAATTACAAGACACCAATAAAAACAAAGTACAGAAAAATTTAGGAGCTAGAAGAGGAATGTAAGTGATATACACGTGACATCTGCCACGCTTCCTCTGGTTCAAGACACTTCTCTCCACATATGATTTACTAGTTTAATAGTAATTCCACTGTTATCTCTACTACATGCGAAATGGAGATATGACTTCTAATAATGTTGCTTATGACAATAAAGAAACTTGGGGTTTTCCATGCAATTCATTATAACAGAAATTTGGAAGTACAGTTTTATCTTTGTATAAAGTGAATTGTGTAAGGAGATCAAGAAAATATAAAAATGGCTATTTTTAGAAATACTGCAATTCAATGTTCCTACCACTTATACGGTATAAAATTGACAAGAACATACATTTTGAAATGAGGCTAAAGGAGTAGAACACTGACAATAAAAATGGAACTAGAAACAAAACAAAACAAAGAACTACATAATTGCTGATAACACAAACCAGTATAGACATTTCCTTATTTTTAAGGGTCAAAAATCTATCGAATTAAAATCTAGAGCTAAAATTTCTGATTCCCTTATATTAATATATTAATAAGTTGATATCAGATTGAATCCTAATGCTCTGATAAAATATCCTTTGATAAATATGCTATTTGTCATAGCCTAAACACTGATTAGACAATATATATATATTTTTTTGAGACAGGGTCTTGTTTTGTCACCCAGGCTAGAGTACAGTGGTGTGATCATAGCTCACTGTAAACCTGGAACTCCTGGGATCAAGCAATTCTCCCACCTCAGCCTCCTGAGTAGCTAGGACTACAGACGCATGCCACCATGCTTGGCTAATTTTTTTATTTCTTTTTATTTCTATTTTTTGTCAAGACAGGGTCTCACTACATTGCCCCTGCTGGTCTGAAATTCCTGGCCTCAGGTGATCCTCCCACCTTAGCCTCCCAAAGTACTGGGATTATAGGCATGAGCCACCACACCTGGCCTCATAAGACAATAGCTAAGACTACCTTATTGTCATGTATCAATAAACAAAACAAAACAAAAAACCCACATTAAATGAATTGGAAAAGATTAAAGGATGAACACATTTTACATAGTGCATAAGAATAAAAGTACAACTTAAGGTCTAATTACAACAATGAAATAGATTCAATAGGCTCTTCAAATCACTTTTTTCAATTTTGAAGATGGCTATCTTAAATATAAGTCCATTTAAAGTGGCATTACCATGAAGTTTACAAATCAAGTAAAATATATACTAGTAACCCCATTCCCAGGTCAACAAATACCTATCAATTTGCAGGGTTTTCTTAATCAGTCTCATCAGCCCCACCTACTATTGCAACATATGCGGGTTAGGAAAACACACAACACATAATCCTAAGCAATCTTTACTTACAGATTTGAATGCATTCTTATCCAGGTAAAGAGAAAGATAGTAAGTTGGGTTACAGTACAGTGCTGCACAAATCTTAATAACCTACTTAGTATAATTCATAGTACAGTTCAATGGATTACAGTATGCTTTACCTTTTATGTATGAGATAGTCCTCTAGAATGTCAAGGCAGCGTACCATCTGAGAGAAGATGAGCACTTTATGACCTCCTGCTTTCATTTTGGGAAGCAATTTATCAATAAGGACCAATTTACCAGCAGACTGGATCATTGCTTGAAGATGAAAATCAGAGGCACCTGGATTATATGTATCTCTAAATTCTCCAAGAATTTTTTCCTCAGCACCTGTCAAAGAAATACACATTGCTTTTTTTTAGGATTATTTGTATTTTTGGCTAAATCTCCACCAACACCAGACTGTAATTCCATTGACGACACTGACAATGTCTTAAGTATCTTTTTATTTCCCAAACACTTAGCATAATGCCTTGCATAAATTTATGTTTGCTAAATGTTTAATGAATGTTATTAGGAAAAGAATTAATGAAACTGTGGTCCTAACCCTGGTAAGTTATATTTTAAAAACAAACATCTAATATTTAAATACCAATCTTAGCAGTGGCCATCACTGAAGAACGATCATAATTAATCAAGATGTGTCTATGAGCATCTTGTTAGCCATCAAAACAAGGAAATAAGAAAAAAGTAAAAGAGAAGTCATGGCCGGGCGCGGTGGCTCACGCCTGTAATCCTAGCACTCTGGGAGGCCGAGGCGGGCGGATAGTCCTGAGCTCAGGAGTTCGAGACCAGCCTGAGCAAGAGCAAGACCCTGTCTCTACCAAAAATAGAAAGAAATTAATTGGACAGCTAAAAATATGTATAGAAAAAATCAGCTGGGCATGGTGGCACATGCCTGTAGTCCCAGCTACTCGGGAGGCTGAGGCAGTAGGATTGCTCGAGCCCAGGAGTTTGAGGTTGCTGTGAGCTAGGCTGATGCCACAGCACTCGCCCCAGGCAAGAGAGTGACACTCTGTCTCCAAAAAAAAAAAAAAAAAAAAAAAGAGAAGTCATGTTATAGGTTCTTGCTGCATACGTCTTTCAGAGAGTCTAGGTGAGAGTTAAAGAGGCTCTCTGAATTCCTTCCCTCAACCTGTCTAGCCATAAAAGAGTACAAGAATTCCAAGAGAGACTTCAGTTGTCTCGAATGGAGTAAGTACATTAGGAGTATATTCCCAGGAATAAGTGAAAAAAACCAAGCATTGTACAGAAAGAACACTGGTATTGAACCTGACAAGACCTTAAAAATCACATTATTATAGCACAAAAACTGAAACACTAATTGTGGTACCTAGACTGGAAGGAAACTAGGAATGAAATGTAAATGCAAACGCCCAAAGATGAGTTTTGCTGTCTCTGGCCATGAGGAAGATTAAACTGGAGGAGGAATTTCAGTCCAAATCATACTGAACAAACTCCTGCTCTTGTAACCTGGTGTGCTAACACCAGACACTGTAACAAAGTCGTTCACCTTGTCCCCCATTCTGAAACATTTGTAATCCCTCAGAACACAAGAACGCAGAGTTGTAACCTCCGCCACAGCTGTAGTGGTGTTTTGTTTGTATTCATTAGTTACTTGCTGAAAGAAAAAAACATTCTTTGTAATCCTTTTTAGCTACCTTTGATAAGATATGGATGATTACAGCATTTCCTGAGCTCCATCATAGTATTGACCAAGTTAGGTACATTAGTTTGTCCTGCTCCTTTGGATAAAAATGAAAAGTTTTTCTCCAAAATAGCCCGGTAGTATTTCTTTTGAATGTTGGTAAGTTCTACTTCGATGATGGTTTCTTCCTTAGGTGCCAACTTCTTTTCCACATCTTCTTTTAATCGTCTCAGCATCATTGGTTTCAGGATAGCTTGAAGTTTCTGTACCTGAATAAAATGATAAAAAGATATATAATAAATGTATATTCAATTATACATAAAAAATAATTATAAGAAATTTGATGAACTTGTTTCCAAAGAACAATAGGATACCTGTTCCTCTGTTTTCAGATCACCAAATTCTTGCATAAATGTTGATTCAGAAGGAAATCTTAAGGGTTCAAGAAAGTGAAGAAGACTAAATAGTTCTTCAACTGTATTTTGGAGAGGTGTGCCGGTCAAAAGCACCTTGTGTTCCTACATAAAAAACATTTCACATCAAACATCACAGTACTAAGATTATATGAAAACTGACTTAGGTTATCAAATTTTCAGTGTTTGAAAAGCAAATACTTTTCTGGCCATAATTTTCAAGAGTTAACTCACAATGTATCTCTACCCACAAATCTTCAGTACTATACTACCCTAACCACTTTTTAAAAACTTCTTATCATTCTTGTAATACCTCATTTTGTATGCTATTAATTTTTACCCATTCATGCCTTTAAAAATTCTAAATAATTTTAGAAGCAAAGAAATAAACTTTATAAGAACAAAGAGGGTATTTGTTTCTTTTGTACTCAAGCGTTCTTGGCACAGTAATTTGTATACCAAAGAGTACTCATTATTTATAATTTGGATGACCATTATTTAACATTTTATACAAGAACAAATTGTCAAATCATTGAGGTTACAATCCAAGACTGTAAAGGATGCAATATGCTTCTAAACTAGAATGTCATTAAAAATTAAACATAATATTAACAGAAGACTATTTTTAATGATAGTAAAAATTATCATTTAAAATTTTATTTGACAAAACTTCTAAATCCCCAAACTAAATATTTGTGTATGTATCTGTATATCTGCAAACATATGTCTATGCTAGTGAACGGTCTAGAAAGATACACAACAAACTGTAAATGCTAGAGTGAGGAGTCAAACTGGGTGTGGAGCATAGACAGAGAGGGAGCACTTTTATTTTTTATTGTATGTGGTTCTGTACGTTTATTTGCTCAAATGCCCATGTATTAATTATGTGATCTTAATTAAAAATCAAAATGTTTTAAAAACCACTTTCGTTTGAAAGGAGCAAAAACACTAACAAAAAGATGACTTTAAGAAATCCCATTATTAATTATAACTAACATATGTTAAAAGCATGTAGAATTATGTAGGAACTCTATCCTTTTACCATAAATGATCTGAATAATATTATAACGTTGGCAAAAGGGCTTTTTATTAAGGAATTTATGGCTTAAAATTTATGGTCTTATTTTCTTTTCAACAGTACACACTCTACAGAGGTTTCCTTTTCTTAATTTTGGAAATTAATTGCTAAAGTTTTTTGGAAGAAAGAACATAAACATGTTTAAGTCTTAGAAAGCAGGTATAATTTTTTTCCTTACTAATTAAAGACAAAAAACCTCAATTATCACAGAATATATCTATATTCTAAATATATCTACATTCATATCTATACTCCAAAATTTAAAAATAGTAAGTTTTTAGCATTAACTATGACTATGACCTTTTACTATATGGATAAGAAATTGAAGTCATAGTGATGGTATTAAGTTACTTACCAGATTCATGAGTTTCAGACCTTCTAGGAGTTTACAATTTTTATTTTTTAACCTATGTGCTTCATCAATAATCACACATCGCCATTCAATTGCATTAAGCTCTCCACAGCCCCCAAGAATCATTTCAAAAGTGGTGATGATGGCTTGGAATCTGTAAGCTCCTCTAATGATACGCCCCTAGAAATTATCAAATATAATAATTGGCTGGAATGTCTTAATTGCATTTTTTATCCCTGTCAAATGGCATCTAATGACATCTGCTATAAAACATTTTCCACTGAAATTTTTATATATGCATAGACGCTTCCTTACAATCAGCAGTTTTAGCATTAAAACTATTAAATTGCTGTTTTCAATAATGTCAAAAATCATGCCAATATAACTATATTATTTATAATTGTATCCAAATAAGTATTCCCTGGTAAAATGTTTTATGATAATTTTTATGATTTATGATAACAATTTTGGTCAAGAAAGAAATGGTTATTATAAAATCTGGCCAATGAAATTCCAGTATAGTGTTTATTACTTAACATCTATAAGTTCACAAATGATAAATAAGTAGTGAATAATTAGCCATCCAAATAGTTTATTCAGCAAATATTTATTGAGTGTCTATGTGCCAGACCTTGTTCTAGTTGCTGGAGACATAGCAGTAAACAAAAGAGACAAAAATAATTATCTAACTGCAATCTACATTCCAATGATTCTAATGCAGGATACAGTCGTTAAGAAAACAAACCAAATATTTTTCTAAAATAAGTAAGTTGGAAAGAGATAAGGGCTGTGGAGTAACATAAAACACGAATATATAAGGTTGGAGATGGCCACTGCAATTTTATATTGGGTGGTTGGGAGAACATTATGAGAAGTAATATTTGAGCACAGATCTGAAGATGGGGAGGAAGCCATGTGGTATAAAAGAAAGCAGTCTTGGTAAAAGAAGTAGGAAGTATGAAGGCCCTAAGGTGGAAGTATCTTTGGCAGTACTCCAGTAGCAGTAAGAAAGCCAGAGTGGTTGAAACCCAGTTAGTGGGGAGGGGATGAGGCAGACTGGATCGGAACTTGAAAGCTGTGATAAGAACTTTGGCACTTATTCTGAGCAAGAAGCTATTGAAGGGGTTTGAGAGAAGAAGTGCCATGATTTGACATGTATTTTTAGAGTCCCTTTGGTTGTTGTGGTGAAAATGGTCTGAAGAGGCCAAGGACAAGATCACGGAGACAGGTTTAAAAGTTGCCATAGTAATTCGAGCAAGAAGTCATCACTGGAGGCCATGAGAAGTGGTCAGTTCCAGATATATTTTGATGGTAGAGCCAACAGGATTTTGTAATAGGTATGGAATGAAATACAGAGAGGTCTCAAATTTAACTCTAAAAATTTTAGCTTGAACAACTGGAAGTTTGTGTTGCTATTTACTAAAAAGAGGAAGTTTGGGATTTTGGTTTTGTGTATGTTAAATTTGAGATGTCTATTAGCTATAAACACATGGAGTTGTTAAGCAGGCATTTAGATATGACTCTGCAATTTAAGAGTTTAGAGTTGGTGGTATAGATTTAGGAGTTTCCAGCAGTACAGATGGTATTTAAAGTTGTGTGTATGAATGAAATCTCTAAAAGAATGAGTATAAACATAAAAGAGTTTGAAGACTGAGCCCTGGGTCACTCCGAAGTTTAGATACAGAGAAGAAGGAACCAATAAAGGAGGCTTGAGAAATAATAAGTGGCAATGTAGGACAGCATGAAGTCCTGGAATCTAAGTGAAGAGAGCGTTTAAATAGGATTGAAAACAAACTACTGGGAAGTAAAAGAAAGGAAAGGTTAAGGACAATTGTGACTTACGTTTTAACTCATATTAAGCTACTTAATTTTAGATAAGTTCATGTTGATTGCATACACTGGGCGTTACATTGAATAACAGCTCCAGTAGAGTAGGTATAAATTATAAATTTATGGCATTTATACAGCTCTAAAAACCTGGGATATAACATATTCAGTTAAGTTGATATCATAGTGTTTAACAAGTACTCTCGAGTCTGACTGACTTGGGTTTACTAATCCCAGTTTTGCTCCACGGTTTTGGAGCAACATATGTAACTACTTTATGCCTCGGCTTCCTCGTGTTTCAAACAGGGATAATATTATCTATTTTACAAGGTTGACATTACAAATATTAAGTGAAATATATGTAAGCTATCAAGTATAATGCCCGGCACATGGTAAATACTCAATAAATGTTTGTGATTATTAGTGTTATCATTGCTGTTACTTTTCCCAGGGCAATTAGAAAAGTTTTAGCATAATTTTAGCACTATTTTAATTTGAAGCTATTTGATAACTTACAAAGAGAAGTAAAATATTCAATTAATTTACATTAAGATATATTTGAGAGTTAACTCTAAAAGTTGTTTCTAAATTTGAAGTACAGATCTATTTATCTCATTACATGACACACCTTTATCTTTTGAAATTTAAAATCTATTCAGACAATATCCTTCTAGAATCTCTAACATTTACCACAAAACACAATATTTAATATATATAATTCAGTTTATTACACATCAAGAATCTTTCAGGTTTTTGGCTATCGTATTTATGCCAAACTCATATGACAAATATAGTAAACTTGTAACTTTGTTAAAAATCTCTTAAAGTCTCAAGATTTTAGTTGTGCCTTCTGTAAAAATTGAAAAGGTTGAACTAAATCATTTTTATGATACCACACAGCTCTAAAATTCTACAAATGTATGATTAAGAATAATAAAACATTATGGAAGGGAACCAAACTATAACCTAATTGAGATATTATAGACTCCAAAGGTGCAAAAGTGATAGTTTTCAATGAGGAATAATTAAATGATTATATAGATGCTTAATTGCATATAAAAGTAATTGTTTCAACCTTGGAAGTAGAAGGAAAATGAGGTACAGGAATAAAATCAGTTAATTAATCCATTTTCAGCCTCAAATAGGTAGAAAATCAGTTATAAGTGGGAGGCAAAAGTAGAAGGCTACTACACACGTTATCTTATACCAACTTCTATCATACTCCATGACTTGGCCATGCATTATAAAGATACTTTTAGAACAGTAGAATAAGTAAAAGAAAAATATTAAGGTGCTTTTGAGGTAGAGTGTTAGGCAATAAACTTTTTCCAATTAAAAAGTATAATTCTCTGTGAATTGTATCTGTTGATTTTATTTCTTATTTCTTAATAAAGATTTTTCTCTAAAATGACGCATATTAACATTCAAGACTGTATCTTGTCCAAGGCTATTTTGCATTTAAAAAAAAACCGCACTTGGCACTTCATATTTTCTAGTCTTAACTTTCTGTTAGACAATTCTTTATTACATTTTCATCTCTTTGTTTTATGGTCTATGTATTTAAGAGGAATAGGAAATCCCTTCCTAATGAGTTAAGTGGCCAAAGCAAAATGGAAAATGTGCCTCTAAAATACAGGGGAGAAGAAAACCATCAAGTTGCTGCATTACTGAAATAACCAGTCAGGATGGAGGTATGCCTACATTGGTATACAAAACAAACCAAATTTTTTTAAAAGTCCAAAATCAAAACCCATTGAACACGAAAGAGAACCTACGGTCTCACCTCAAAAAGCATTTAAACAAATGGTGTTCAATGAGGATTTCAATTTTAAAAATGTAGGAAAAAAAGCCAAAGGACAATCAAAGAGATAGTTATTATTCTAAAAATAAATCTAATATGTAGTTTAAAACAATTAGTAAAATAATTATTCTAGTTGAAAATTTAAGGATTATGATCAATTTTGTACATTTGTATAAATCAGCATACTTCATTATGGTGTACTAGACCATTAAACTGCCTTTTGTCATTGTTCTCTTCAGCTACTAAAATTTATTATAAAATAAAAAATGATGAATAAAAGAGTTTAAACTAACATCTAAGTAGGCAATCAAAATCTATCTTAAATTTGAAAGTAATTGGTATATAAAGCTTATCTTTTTCAGCCCTAGCCTTTCAGACAATAAACAAAATCGTCAATAACACACCTGTGAGTCCCTGAAGTACATCTCATATTGCTGTATCATCTGTCTGCTAATCAGGCTCCCATGATAAACCACAACATTAATATCAGTCCACGTACGAAATTCTCTCTCCCAGTTTGCAATAGTAGAAAGTGGAGCAATAATCAGGAAAGGTCCTCTTATACCAGTCAGAAGGATTTCGTAGAGGAATGTAATTGATTGAATGGTTTTGCCAAGACCCATTTCATCTGCTAAAATGCAGTTTCGTCTGAAATAAACAAATATATTATCCATGCATACATTGGGTTTTTTGTATACTACAATGTTTTAAAAGATAAATATACAAAAATAATCAAAGATCAAATAATAATACTTGCATTTATAAAAATGTAAAAGTTGCTAAAGTGCAGAGTAGCTTCAAGATTACAATTTTATTATAATCCTGCAAAGGGACAACTAATAATTTTTGTAGCTCCAAAATAAAGATACCTCCCATTAGATGTTTGACTTTTTAAAGAATGAGAAGGCAAGAGCAAGGCAAACTAAATATGTTATTTATTCAGGGGTCATTTATTAAATATGTTCTATCAGGACAGCATGAGAAGATGGGATACAAAAGAAATAAAACATGTTCTCTGTCTTTTAAGGACTTACATCTATTAGAGAAGGAGACATGCAAATAAATATACGCAATGTGCCACCATAGAAGCATAAATAAAACACTGGTTTTCAACCATAGCTGCGCATTAGAAGAGCTTACAAAGCTTGGAAAAAAACCAGATACTCAGGTCTCTTCCCTGTACATTCTGATTTAAGATGTATAGAGTAGAATCAAATCAGATGTAATTAAAAAAAAAATAAGCTCCACAGATGATTATGACATGTGGCCAGTTAAGAATTATCAGTATAGTTTATTATGGAAGCTCAGAAGAGTAAGTATCAACTTTGGCTAGAATAGATGACAGAAGACCTCCTTCAAAAAGGAGGTCAGTAACAAGGAGGATTTTGCCGGAGAGCACAGCAAAGGATCAAAGTGTAGAGAACTGATCAACTGAGGGACCCAAACCTGGTTAATATGGTTTTGAGGGGAGGGAGAGGGAGGGGGAGATTATTGAGATAAGTGGGGTCATTAACAAAAGAGGTTAGGCATCATTCTATTACGCAATGGGAATCACTGGAAATTATAAAAGAAACCTGATGAGATTAGGTTTGTATTTTACAGTTTACTCTGGTGCTACTGTGGATATTAGAGGGTGAGGTGACTAGAAGTTGGAACACTAATTGGCAAAGTACCATTAACAGTGCAGGGAAGAAAGTGTGATTACTTGGTCTAAGGGAAGAGAGACTAAGAGTAGAGAACTGACTCCAGAATTAATTACGAGTTCGAATGAATTGGACCTAGTTACCAACTAGACGTATCAGTTACAGGATGACAGCCATATTTCAGTTTGAGTGACTAAATGAACTGTGTATTATTAACATGGAAAACAGAGGAAGAACAAATTTGACACAGAAGCAACAGGAAACAATAAAATTAATTTTGAATCTGTTATGTTTAAAGAATCATTGAGACAGACATTCAGGTAGCAAGAAATGATAGACATTCACATAGCAAGAGGCAAAGAGAAATACGGACCTAGAGTTCAAGACCTTAGTTAGAGATAAAGTATGGTACCATTAGAATACTACTGCTAAGTGAAGGCATGGCGGGTATAGAAATGACTTAGGGAGAACGAACATGTAATATGAGAAGAGAGCTAAAGACAGAACCTGAGGCAAGAAAAAATAACATCTGAAGGGCAGGCAGAGGAAGAATAACCAGCAGACTGCTGAAAGGAATAGTCACAGGTACTGGAGGGCTAGGAGAGAGTCAACATTGTGGAAGTTGCTGAGTTTTAGAATGGGAGAAAAGTTTATAAAAGAAAGGAGTATCCTACTATCCAATGCAGCAGAGGAAGCAAATTAGGGCTGAAAAGCATCCCACAGATTGGGAAACTAAGACTTTTGAAAAGGAGATAGAAACAAAATTCAGGCTACAACAGGCTGAAAAGAGAATGGGAGATGAGGAAATGCGAAGAGCTAGTGCAGGCTACTCTACATAGGAACGTGCCTAGGAAGTTACCAAGAGGGCTTAAGGTAGCTAGAAGAAAAAGCAAAGCCAGGAGAAGGTTTGTACTTTTTTTTTTTTTCTTTCAAGACAGGGTCTCACTCTGTTGCCCGGGCTAGAGTGCAGTGGTGCCATCCTAGCTCACAGCCAACGTCAAACTCCTGGGCTCAAGCGATCCCCCTGCCACAGCCTCCTGAGCACCTGGGACTACAGGCGCGTGCCACCACACCTCAATATTTCTATTTTTTTTGTAGAAACAGCGGTCTCACTATGTTGTTTAGGCTGGCCTCAAATTCCTGGCCTTGAGGAATCCTCCCACCTCGGTGTCCTGCTAGGATTACAGGCATGAGCCACCGTACCCAGCCTCGTTTTTCTTTTTATAGATAGGTCAAACCTGAATTTGTTCATAGACCAACAGGATGGCAATAATCTTCAGGGATGGCTTGAAAGTAAATATAAAAGAGAAGGATGATAAGCGAAGTGAGATTCTGAGAAGACTGGATGAGATGGCACGTCAAGAGCTGACGTGGCAGCATTAACATTGGTCCTGGGGAAGGACCCTTTAACTTCCGATACAGGAGGACAGAGGTAACAGTGGCTATGGGTGGAGATACAGTTGTAGGCTTGGATATGAGGGCAGGCAAGAATATGAATGAAATTCACTTACTGTCCCCAGGTTTCTCTAGGAAGCAGTCACACACGGAGTGAAGGGGATAGACTTGTGATGAAGGGCTTGAAGAAAGTGGTGAAAGTTTAAAATAGGCAATGTAGGAAATGGGAAAGGATACTGATGAGAGAAGACAAGTTAAAAAAAAATGTTTTAACTATTTTACTTGGATGTTTCTCTTGGGAAAAATGATGATTCACATTTAAAAAATATAAACCAGGAAAAAGAGGACTGCAGGTCCCTCTCACTCCATCTGAGTCCTGTGACTTACCATTACTAAGTTAAAAAAAAAACTCAGAAGCATCATGTGAGAAGTAAAAACACAGAAAAATGATTCTGAATAAAAGTGTCATCAAATTTTGCTATTATTACTAATAATAGTGCCTTTATTTGCTCTTTTGTATACACTACTATACCTCTTTCTCAATCATGATACCACTTCTTTGCTTCTTTTGCAATTGTCTTTTCATCTCAAAGAATGTGAGATATGTTCTACAAAGCATCTTGAACAACTTGGAAAATAATTAATAAGAATGGGGCAATTCATTACTAGGCTCCCATATTTTACACTCCATTTCTTATCAGTTGCTGACAACTTACTTCTTTGAAGACTTACGTTAAATAACAGAGATCTATCTAATCTTACAGGCGTATCTTTCTCACAACTCACTGAGGAGAACCGATTGTTAGCAGATAGTAACATGAGTTGATATGCTAAACATAGAAAATGTTCTTTAACATAGAAGATGTTTCAGGAGGTATTTCAAATTTCATTATTACTCAAAATACCAACTTTCTTCTATTCTGATTGGTACACATTTAAAGAAAGCAACTGTAGTTAAAAATCCTAAAATGTAATTTACATATTTTCCTGAGGTACTCTCACTTTAAATAATGAAGACTTCGTGACAATAACGATATAGCACCATCAGTATCTATTTTACATAGTATATTTTGGCACATATAAAAAAAAAAAAGAATAACACTAAAATTTTTTCTGTGAAGATACACTACATACCTATTGTACCAATTGAACAAAAGCCAGTTGAGTCCTTCGAGTTGATATTCCCTGAGTTGATTGCCATTTTTATAGTCCCTGGATTGATCTATTTTCTTCCAAATATTAGAGGGAGGACGGTCCTTTGTGGAAAAACAAAGAATGAATTATGTATATCAGACGTTTAAATCTTCTATACATCTCACTCACGGCAAAAAGCATTGCTTTTAAAATAATGCTAGAAGCGTACAGTGTACAGTGTTATGATGAAATTTTACATAACATTCAAAGATCAAATTAGTTCCTACACGACTCTTTCAGAAAATTAAACATTTTTCCCAACTCGTTCTGTAAAGTCATGATAACAAAATCAGACAAAGACATTATAAGAAAAGAAAACTACACACCGATATCTCTCATGAACAAAGATGCAAATATTCTCAAAAAAATTTTACCAATGGAATCTAACAATATATAAAAGGAGCAATAAATCATGACCAAGTAGGGTTCTTACAAGGAATGGAAGGTGGGTTTAAAATAGAAAATTAATGAATGCTGATCAACAGACTAAACAAAAATAATATGATAATCTCAACAGATGAAGAAAAGGTATTTGCAAATTTCAACATCGACTCCTAATAAAAACTCTCATCAAATTTTGAATAGAGGGGAACTTCCTCAACCTGTTAAGGCACATCTACGAAAAAACCAAAGCTAACATCATACTTAAAGGTGAAAAACTGAATGAATGCTTCCCCTTTAACATCAGGAATAAGGAAAGGATGTTCACTGTGCCAACTTCTATTCAACATTGTACTGCAGGATCTACTGAGTGTAATCAAGAAAGAAAAAGAGATGAAAGTTATATCAAGAATAAAAAGGAAGAACTAAAACTGTCTTTATTCATAGAAGACATGATTTGTCTACATAGAAAATTTTGTGGAATCTACAAAAGAAACCTAAACTAAGTAGTAACTTTAGCAAGGTTGCATAATACAAGATCAATACAGAAAACTAAACCGTATTCTATATGTGGCAACAATGATAAATACATTTTTAAAAAACAATACCCATTTTAAAATGGCATCCAAAATATGAAATATTTAGGAATGTATCTGACAAACGTTGTGTAAAACCAGTATATTTAAAACTACAATACACTGCTGAAATTTAAAAAGAGCTAAATAAATGAAGATATACTATGTTCATGGATTGAAAGACTCAATATTAAGTTATTAATTCTTCCCAAATTAAACAATAGCTTCAACACAATCCAACCAAAATCCCATCAAGGTTTTTGTAGAAATTGACAAGCCACGTCTAAAAGCACAAGGAAATGCAAAGGACCAGAAATAGCCAAAAAACTTTGAAAAAGAAGAATAAAGTTACAGGACTTACACTGACTGATTTCAAGACTTGTGAAAGTTGCAGAATTAAGACTATGTAGAATTGATGGGATGATTAAAAAAAACAAGTCAGCAGAACAGAATAACTGGTTCAGAAATACACTTACAGGTATTTAGTCAATTGATTTTTGACAAAGTTGGAAGGCAATTCAGTGAAGAAAAGAGTGTTTTTCAACACAACAAATGGTGCTGTAACAATTGGATAACCCTGAGCAAAGAATGAACTTTGAGCCATGCAATTGCACTACATACAAAATTAACTCAAAATGGATCACAGACTTAAATGTTACCTAAAACCACAAAATTTCCAGAAGAAAGCAGGAGAAAAGTCTTTGTGAACTTGGGTTATGTAAAGATTTCTTAGATATGCCAAAAGTATGAAAAGATAAACTAGACACTTCATCTAAATTAAGAACAATTGCTCCTCAAAAAACATCGCTAAGATAATGAAAAGGAAAGAAGAAATGGAAGAAAATATTTGCAAATTGTATATCAAATAAAAGACTTGTACCTAGAATATGTAAACAAATCTTAAAGCTTTAATTAAAAAAAAAACAAGTCAATAAAAAATAGGCAAAATATTTGAACAAGTATTTTATTAAAGAAGATTAATAGTAAATAAGCACAAGAAAAGATGTTGAAAATCATTAATCACTAGGGAAATGCAAATCAAAACCTCAACAACATATAATTACCTGTTAGAATTGCTAAGATTAAAAAGACTGACGATATCAAGTTTTGGCAAGGATGTGAATCAACAGAACTCTCATTCACTGCTGGTGAGAATGCAATATGGTATGACCAACTGGATAAAAATTTGGCAGTTTCTTAAAAAGCTAAACATACACATACCATACGACCCAGCCATTTTACTCACAGGTATTTACTCAAGAGAAATGAAAGCATATGTCTATACACAGACTTGTATACTAATGTTCATAGTAGCTTTCTTTTTTTTTTTTCAGCTTTATTTCTAAGAGCAAACACAAATATTCATCAAAAGGTAAATGGACCAAAACTTATGGCATATTACAATAAAATACTACCGAGTAATAAAAAGGAATGAACTATCGAAACATGCAACGACATGGATCTCAAAATAATTATGCTTATGAAAAAAGCCATATGAAAAAGAACATATACTGTCTATTTACATAAAATTATAGAAAATGAAACACAGTTGACAGTGACAAAAATCCGTAGTTCCTTAGAAATGGGGAGTGGGGTAGAGAGAAGGAAGATTTATGAGGGAGGGATTACAATGGCACATGAGAACACTTCTGGGTACAGTAGTTTACTATCTTGATTATAGTGTTGGTCCCATATGTCAAAACCTGTATGAGTTATCTCACTTGATTGTTCACAGCCAGTTACAGTTTGAACTCCTTCTACTTTCCCCCCTTCTCACTACTGCACTTGACTAGTCTTTAAAAAGAAAAAAAGGGAAATCATGGAGTGATACTGAAAAGGTAAAAAAAAAAAAAAAAAAAAAAAAAAAAAAAAAAAAAAAAAAAAAAAAAAAAAAAAAAAAAAAAAAAAAAAAAAAAAAAAAAAAAAAAAAAAAAAAAAAAAAAAGACAGAAAATGAGAAATTTAAAAAATTTAAAAATAAAAAAAGGAAAAAAACAAAACTTATAAAACTGTATACCTTAAATTTGTACAGTTTACTGTCACTTCAACCTCAACAAACCTATCTTCAAAAAGGATGAATGACGGCTGGGCACGGTGGCGCGTGCCTGTAATCCTAGCACTCTGGGAGAAGGAGGCGGGAGGATCACTTGAGCTCAGGAGTTTTGAGATCAGCCTCAGCAAGAGCAAGGACCACCTCACCCCCACTAAAAATAGAAAAGATTAGCTGGGTATGGTGGTATGCGCTTGTAGTCCCAGCTACTCGGGAGGCTGAGGCAAGAGGATCCCTTGAGCCCAGCAGTTGAGGCTGCAGGGAGCTATGATGACACGACGGCACTCTAGCCAGGGTGACAGAGTGAGACTCTGCCTCAAAAAAAAGAAAGCCAAAAAGGATGATTAATGTATATCAGATTTTCTCACATATATTTTAAATCTACCATACAAATTACTACTTTTGTCTATAATATCACTTTTGATATTTATGGTACAAAGCATCTCTTTCAAAAGAAATCTAGAAACATAGAAGTATAACTTTATATGTAAAAAATTTTTACTCATTTATATACACAGTTATATTTATTCAAATACAATTTTTCTTTCTCAGCAATAAAGGGCTGTCATAAATTTATTCTGTAAAGCTAAAACATAAATTTTCAAGATTCCTGAATAGGTGAAGAAATACCATTATCCTAGCCCCAAATTAGTAGTCTAGGTTGTAGGATAAACAAATTTCTTAGGAACAAGCAATTGTCTTCAGCTTTAAAATTATATTATACCATTACTAATCAACAAAATTACACTTCTAAAAATTATCAGGATAATCAATAAGTGTATAGTAACTGTAAATGAAAACAAAACACAAGCTATCAGTATAATGAAAACAGAACTGCTTATTGAAGTTCTGCTGCTACTTAATACAAATAGGATTTACTGAAGAAACATTTTTTAAATGGTACCCAATGAAATTTAAAATAATAAATATATAATATTTTAATTACTGCTTAAATAATTTCCACATTAAATCATATTCTGTATAGTTTCTTTTCAGCAACCCAATCACCATTAATATTTCCTTACTTTGGGTCAGAGAAAAATTTTAGTTACAGAATCTCTAAAAATACATGATTTATATGCTGTTTTATTTAACAGTAATGGACTGGCAAAAAAATCACTTAGCTCCTACATTATTTACCTAGAACAGACTAGCATTGTCATCAATTTTACATTAATTAAGGGAATTAATTCTAAAGGCTGTGCCCTCTTTACCAAGGACTATACTATATATCTAAGGCATCTCTAATTTTTGAAAAGCTCCAAAAGAGATTCTGACGTGTACCTTTGGTTAAGAACTACTGACCTAAAGAAACAGCTTACTTGAAGAGGCTAAAGGTCAGGTTACCACCAAGTAACCATCCCCAAAAGAAGGTCTTTCCCATCCCCAAAAAGAGAATCTTTCCCTTACACAACATCCCTTGACCCACTCCTCTCTGAACTAGTTGATGCTTCTGTTTCCTGGTTCAAGGAACAGCATTTAGAAGTTAAAAAGAATGGGAGCGAACTGCTATGCTTTTGATAATAGCCTATGGGCATTATTTGAAAATAAGATCAGAAAATAATTATTATAAAAACAATATGATCTCTTCCATGGAATATTTAGAAATATTTAGAAACACACGAAAATATGTTTATCAGGGCAGACTTCCTGACTCTGGTGCCAATCCAAAAGTAATCTGCTCCTGTCTTTTCACATATAAACTCCCTCTTTAGTGAAGAAAAAAAAATTTTTTTTTTTTCTTTAGCCAACTTAACATGGGAAAATAGTGGATAAAGACATCTCTATGACCAAATTATATTTGAAAGAGAACAGGAAAAAATGTTTAATAAAATTGTCACATGTCTCAATGTGAATTTCTTTTCGTTGGCTCCCAAAATTGTAACAGATTCATATAGCAGCAATCCTGTTTAAAGCAATCCCCTTTAAAAAGAAATAAAACACTATATAATTATTAGCAATCTCAAACTTACCATAACCTTCTAAAATTCTATGGTTTCTGTCCTGGAAGAATCAATAATCTACTCAAGCGGTTTTTGTTTGTTTTTTGAGAGGTGGGGAGAGATAAGCATATAATCAGTAAGAAATCAGTGTACTTAATTTATGTAGGCCTTTAACAATATTCTATATAAAAGGTTCTTCTAAAAATAAAGCTACCATGGAAACATAAACTATATAGTTATTGAAGAAATAATGGGTTTATAGAAAAGAAAGAAAAGGCAGGCATAATATGCACTTTTCTTTTAATAGAGAATTGATAACTCTAGCAGCATAAAACAGACTAGGGAAAAAAATTAATAACTCTAGACTAGGACTGGAATTGGGATTGTTGACATTTATATAAATGACATGAGAGGAATAATGAACAACAAATTCAGAGATGAGGTAGAAGTATTACATGGAGCAACTTTTCTGGAGGGAAACTGGCAAGGAAATACTTATTAAAATTGTAAATGCACATATACTTTGACCAAGCAATTATACTCCTAAATTATCTTACAGAAACATGTACAGGAGCTTGATGTTCAATGTAGCATTGTTGATAACAGCAAAAACTGGACCATTCACTAATAAAATAGCTAAATTAACATACATATATAGCAATTAAAAAGAATACAGTATTAATTACAAAACAAGGACTAAACAGAAAATTCAAAGTAGACACTAAATCTACTAAATAAAGAAGTGCTAAGATTTTATGAAGCTTTTTAAGACAGGTTCTTACCAAATGTCTTGTGTCAGGCCTTGAAGCTTGCAGTTGTTCAAACTCCTCTATTTTTGCAAGATCTACATCTTCTTTTAGTTCCCAAGTACTATCTTCATATGGCAATGAGCACCATTTTACTAAGTAGTAAATAACAGGCTGTAAAAAATTTTTTTTTCATTTTACCATTTTGAAAAAGAGAATGGTAAAAAAATAGCTTAAATGTATTAAACTACATCAATAAAAACAAATTAAACATTTTTTTACTGTTTTTAGGCCTTAGCTTCTAAAAAGTACTAGGTTTTACCTACTTAAAAAGTATTTTTACCAAATATTTACCTCACCAGTATCCTTATCTTCACAAAAAGAGACTTCTAATACTCTGTCTACTTCAACGTAGTCTGGGTTAAATGGTTCTTCTTCCATCTAAAATTAAAAAGTAACTTAATTGAGATCAAAGAAGTGGAAAGGCACAAGTAGAGACAAATTTACCAGCGTTTCTCTACAAAACATAAGTTTAATTTCAATTAAATTTCCAATAAATGGAATTTTTCCATTTTCATTTCCCAAAGATACCAAGGATATTATGAATAACCACGTTATAAATAATAACACCAACCAAATGGCAGTAAAATACAAGGTACTCCAGACAAATAAGTTAGTCTGGAAGATGTATTCCTTAAAAACACCCTGAAAGCAGCCTCTGTACCTTTCCTTTGCTACTTTACTCAGGTTGCAAGAGCTGAAGACCAATCATCCCACATGCAGGCTTATTTCTCAGTTGTGTCAAACACTCTTCATCTTTACCTGATGGTTCCTATGCTCAAGACCGGCTTATCTGGCCAAATGCAAACTCTCTACTTAAGCTACCTCAAACTCAATTGCACTCATTATTCTTCAACCCACACCTGCTCTTGTATTTTCTAACTGGATTAATGGTGACACAGCTCCCTTTCCATGGCCCACACTCAGCTACACAAGCCAGAAATAGAGAAGTCATTTCAGTCCTTCTTTTTCTTTACCATCCCCCACATCTAATAAGTCACGAAATCGTACAGATTCTAGTTTTAACCATAACTCAGACTGGTCCCTCCTTCCTCATTCTCACTTCTTACCTGGACCTTTACAAACAACCCCGGCTACTGTCTTGCCTCCCTCTAATCTGTTTTTCACTTTGTCCCCAAAGTGACCTTTCTCAAATATAAATCTTACAAATTGCTCCCTTGCTTAAAATCCTTCACTGACTTTCCCATGTTTGGGGGTCAGGTCCATATTTTTTTTTTTTTTGAGACAGTCTCACTCTGTCACCCAGGCTAGAGTGCCGGGGCGTCAGCCTAGCTCACAGCAACCTCAAACTCCTGGGCTCAAGTGATCCTCCTGCCTCAGCCTCTAGAGTAGCTGCAACTACAGGCATGCGCCACCGTGCCTGGCTAATTTTTCTATTTTTAGTAGAGATGGGGTCTCACTCTTGCTCAGGCTGGTATTGAACCCCTGAGCTCAAGTGACCCTCCTGCCTTGGCCTCCTAGAGTGCTAGGATTACAGGCGTGAGCCACCACACCTGGCCCCATATTAGTTTTTGTGGAATAAACGGGATCCTATCTTTTCTTCCAGCCTCACCTCCCATTGCTTGTCACATCTTTAACCCAGATTTCATGCTCCAGAAGTAAAAAACATGATTTTTCAAACGCCATGTTCTTTCACACCTCCATGTGTTTACCCTCATTCTTCTTTTGTCTGACTAGATTTCTGTCCCTTGTCTTATCTGCTGGGCTAATTCCTACTCGTCTCTGAAAGTCTTAGTTTCAACAGCCATCTCAGCTTTCTTTGCTGCCTCTCTTCCTCTGCTTATCCTCTAAATGCTGTGGTATTCCATCGCTCTGACTTTAGTTCTCTTCACTATCTTAAACCTCTCCTGAATGACACTATCACTCCTATGGTTTTATAGAGGGTACACCTGGTAACAAAGTACAATGCTGAACACCAGAATGGTAACTTGGTACTTTAAGATTAAAAAAAATGGTAACTGAGGTGATAGATATGTTAATTAGTTTGAGGTGATTATTTCACAATGTACAGGCATATCAAACAATCAGATTGTGTATCTTAAAAATATATAATCATCAAATATACCTCAATAAGAGAACTAAAACAATACAAACTTCACTAGTTAAATGGAAAGAAAAAAAGAAAAGAAAAAAGAAAATTTGCATAGTTCCTTTTTATGTTGTATCTGAGTCAGGTAAGAAAAGTCAGTCTTCATGAAAAATTAAAGACCAATTAAGTCCTTCTAAAATCTTCAGCTCATTAGGAACTTCTAGATCACAGTAAACAGGTGAGAGATTTTAGAGGAGCTGGGAGGACCTCCCAGCATTCACAACTGATAAATTATTAGAATACTCATATTTTTTAGGTCGATTTAATAATTACAAAGGAGATAACAATAATTTCATGGTGGAGATATCTAGCAGGTACCACCTTAATGTAGAGATCAAAGTTAAAAACTACCAGTAATGGGGCAAACAGGTATCATGCACCACCTGACAGCATTCACTGAGAATAAAGCATCACTTCTATGGTGTTCTTTTAAAAAATGCCTAACCTGAATTGTGAGGAAACACTACACAACCCCAAACTGAGGACCGTTTTAGGAAACAAATGAGCTGTACCCTTAAAAAATGTCCAAGACATGAAAGACAAAGACTTGACTAAGGAAGACATTACAACTAAGTGCAACATGTGATGCTGGATTACATTCTGAACTGGAGAAACCCACACACTTTTATACAATAAAAACACTAGTGGAACAATTAGTGAAATATGAATAAGGTCTGTAGATGAGATAACAGTACCACATCAATGTTAACGCTACTATTTTTACGTAAAACAATGTATTTGTTTTTAGGAAATAAATACTAAAGCATTTACAACTCACTTTCAAATGGTTCAGAAAAAATGTGTGTGCATGACAGAAAGAGAGATGGAGAGAGAACACAAACGATAAAGCAAACATGGTAAAATAGTAACATTTGGAAATCTAGTTAAAATGTGTGTGGGAATTTGTCTTATAACTATTTTGTTTAAAGAAAAAGTTTTTTAAAATTTCTAATTAAAAAAATTTACAGCAGGAAAGAACATCGAACCATTTAGTAAGGCCTAGCAAGGTAATGAATTTTTTCAATGATGGTCTGTTCACACACACACAAGGCTGGTATAGAAAATATGCAATATATTTTATGTGCTGAAAAATCTTATTTTCTGTTTATTTACTACATTACTGCTTCCTTTACTTGAATAACTTTGCTGATAAATTCTTTGTGATATTAACACACCCACATTCAACTCTAACTACTGAAATACAGGCTAACTTAAAAGTACAAACATCATCTACCATTCTGAATTATCGGTGTTCCTGTTCCAGCTAATTTCCAAACTAACTTTGGGAAGAGAAAAATACTATATGCAGATAGCATTTGTATTCAAATATCAACGTTGGAAGCCTAAGAATTAAAATAATAATGTTTGATAAATAATACTACATGTGTTCAGAGTCCAACACATAATAGTCTTATTTATTTTTTTCTTACGTCTGCAAAAAAATGTGCTCTTTGTGCTTGTCTCAATTTGAATCGTTTGATTTTCTGCTGGATCCTTTTATCTTTCAAAAGTTGCTGTTCTGTGGCCCACTCACAGTGAAGATAGGAGCTAAAATTTTTATAAAAGCAATATATTAGAATGACACAGAAAACCATGTTTTTCTAGATGTATTTTAATCATAACATCCAATACAAAATATTACTTTCAACCTTATGAATAGGAAGTTTATCATTTCATTTAATTTTAATAGACTCCATATAGTTTCCATTATAAAATAAAGTCATTGTGATCACTATATCCCAAGGAGATTGTACTCTAAAAGGTCTACAATTTGCCATATAGAAACAGAATGATAAAATGATTAAAAGTTTAATAGTAAGATGTGATTTATCTTTTCATTTTTTACGGAAACAGTTTTGTCATGATTAGAAAGCTAACTTGTTTTAACATCAACATAATTTTATTTAAAATGCTTTCATGGAGGTATAGAGAAAAGCTGGAAAGTGAACAAAAAGAAGAGTAATGATTTTCCCACAATTATCAACTCTTAATTAATCTACCTATGACCAAGATTAAAATTTAAACTTCTAATGTCAAATCATCACATTGTGTACATCTGACACAAAAAACTTAAAGATCAGAAATGCTTTCTTTTTTTAAGGGATGGGGTCTTGCTGTATTGCCCAGGCTGGCCTTGAACTCCTACGCTCATGCAATTCTCCTGTCTTAGCCGCTTGAGTAGCTAGGACTACAGGTAGATCAGAAATGTCTTTTATAAAAACAGTAAAATATGAAAAGTTCAACAATACAAGTACAATGAGTAATGTCTCTGATTTGTAAAAGCATATTTTATAAAGATTCCCGCATTTTGATAATATTTAACATTTTCTGCGGGAAAAAACATTCACTTTTAATACGAAAGGTTTTCAAATAGACCCTTTTCACTTTTCAATGATTTTTAGGTTCATGCAATTATAAAGAATACAAATTATCATTAAAAACAGATAAAAATGAAAAGCATAATTAATTTTAACTTTACATATTTATATATTAAATATATTAATTTATATTTCAGTTGACATCTTTCAATTATTTTTCTAACTCAAATACTTACTAATTCTTGTATTTTACAAAAAATTCTTCTGTATCAATCATCACTCCAGGTGATATCTAAGAAAATAAAATCAATAATTGTGACTCTTTTAAACAGGACAAAGAATATGAAGTGTAAAATGTAATGCACCATTACTTACTTCCTTTTTTACAATTCTACAAGATAGTATTTTGTCTACAATTGCAGCATCTTCTTCACTCGGATTCTCCTATGGGGGTCAGGGAAAAAACCAAGATGGAACACATTCAGAAAAATCTTTTAGTTGCTACTTTGTGTGTTTATGAATAACACTAATATTCAACAAAAATTTATTTACATATGTGCTGGGCACTATGATAAATATTAGGAATACATAAATGGAAAAAATACATCACCATTGTTATTGTCTCTGTCATCATCTTCATAACAATTATGCTTTTTTTTTTTTAAGACAGAGTCTCATTCTGTCACTGGACTAGAGTGCAGTGGCATCATCATAGCTCACTGTAACCTCAAACTCCTAGGCTCAAGCGATTCTCTTGCCTCAGCCTCCCAAGTTAGCTGGGACTACAAATACACGCCACCATACCTGGCAAATTTTTCTATTTTTTGTAGAGACAGGGTCTTGCTCTTGCTCAGGCAGTTCCCAAACTCCTGGCCTCAAGCAATCCTCCTGCCTCAGCCTCCCAGAGTGCTAGGATTAGAGGCATGAGCCAGCACACCTGGCCTCATACTGGGCTTTTTAATGTGCTAGGCATTATTCTAAGCACTTTATATATATTAACTAATTTTATCTATTATCATCTCCATTATGACCACCAGTATTACCACCAAGGTCCCAGGCTCATTCAGCTATCAATGAGTGGCTTACAATGCAGACAAGGGGGACTAAAAGAATTACAGAAGAGCAAAGTGCACATGTAAAGCATAGAGGTGTCAAAACATGGCATTCTGGCAACTATGTTCATGAAACAGACAGCTAAGTTGCAGGAGATGAAACCAGAAAATCCAAAGGGCTTTAATACACTATGCTGAAAAGGCATCATTATTTTTGTAAGATTTAGGAAACCCCATTCAATCCAGCAATTCCACTACTGGGTATCTACCCATAGAAAAAGAAGTCATTTTATAAAAAAGACACCTGTGCCCAAATGTTTATTGCAGCACAACACACAATTGCAAAGACATGGAATCAACCTAGGTACCCATCAACTGATGAGTAAAGAAAATGTGGTGTATGTATACCATGGAGTAGCTCTCAGCCATAAAAGGGAATGAAATAATGTCTTTTGCAGCAACTTGGATGGAACTGGAGACCATTACCCTAAGAGAAATATTTCAGGAATGGAAAAACAAACACCACAGGTTCTTACTTATAAGTGGGAGCTAAAAGAAGGATATATACAGTCATAAAGCAGCATAATGGACATTGAAACTAAGAAGGGGGAGAGTGGGGAGAGGGATAAAAACCTACCTATTGGGTACCTTGTACACTATTCTGGTGACAGGTATACTGAAAGCCCTGACTTCAGCATTATACAATTCATTCATGTAACAAAAAAACACCTGTACCCCCTAAATCTACTGAAATAAAAAAAAAATTTAAAAAAAAAGAAGCCATTAGAAGAGTTTTCAGTAGAAAATTAATGTGATTAGACTTGTAATTGAGAAATAGTCTGTAGAAAGGATAGAGTTTGGAGGAGTTTTAGGAATCTATATTTAGGAGGTAGAAAATGTGGTGACAACTTGGATGAAGAAGCAAAGGAAAATGAGGAAAAGATGAATTCCTAGGTTTCTGATTTGAATGACTCTGTCAACTAATAACATGGAATCCTGGAGGACAGGTTGGAATAGTTTTTAGGAGGAAAAACAATCTAAGTATTTTATAGAATTTGTGCTGTTTTAAAATGTTTTGTAGTCATAATCCCAAATATGTCTTACCACAAATAATTGTAAAGGCTGTTCACCAGGTAAAGGAGCTGAATTCTTTTTTATTTTCATAGAGCATTTAACCTCTTCTTCAGATTGTTTCCCTTCTGCGTCTTCTGCATATTTTTTTCTTTTAATTTGTCGATTTGATCTTCTTTTCTGCAATGAACCACAAGGATCAGATTTATATATTTTGAAAGAACAGTTTTTAAAATCATTACCCCTAACATTGGCAACTTTGTACATTAAATTTTTAAAATTACAATCAATGCTCCTCTTTTCCTATCTTGCTTTTTGCTTAAAGGAGTATAATTTGCCCTTTGCCACAAGCTTACAATCTTCCTAAAGTTTTACTTCCCATAATTTCAGATAACAAAGATTAGTAATACCTTTATTACCTTTCTTTGGAAATTGTTAAGAATAAAGGGGTATCTCTTTTTAAAAACTATTTCATAAGTTGGGCAAAATATGTTTTATTAGTAATACCTTTATTACCATATTACTTTTCTTTAGAAACTATTGTTAAGAATAAAAGTTATCTGTTTTATTTAAGTATGTCACATCTTGGGCAATACATATTTTAAACTATTAATACTTTCACAGTTTTTGCCCAAAATCTAAAATGTGTATCAGATGAATACTGGCTAAATAATTAATTGGGGGCATGAATCTGGAAGAAGAAATTAAATAATATTTGCCAAAACATGTGAAACTGTGTTTAAAGCAGAATAAAATAAAATATTTTAAAGGAAATATACAAGATAATAAAGAATTAAATCTACCAAATAATTAAATTTGAATGAAGGAAGAAACTGTTTCACTAACCTTACTACCTTTCCTTGAAAATACAGAACATCACTATCATCAAACAAAATTAAGCCTTTTACAAAGTATTATAAAGTAATATAATTTTTAAATAATCTAAGTAATTTAAAATCGGGACTCAAAATTCACATGGCTTTACTTACCTCCCTAAATATCTAATATTTATTTCAAAAGTTTTATATTGCAAGGAAAACTTAAAAAAAAAAGACTCACAAAGTTACACATCTTTTGATGTTTCCACTATAAAAGCAAAATCTCAAGTTGTTTTGAAAATCCCAAGGGGCTTAGGTTTACTTTTTTTTACTTCCCTAAAATCTCACGGAGTAGAGGCAGCTCAGCCAACTAACTGTTCTACTGCTCAACATTTGGTAAATCTATCCCTTCTTTATTCTATTCCATTTTCTTCTATATATTTAGTAGCTTTCACAACACTCCCCAAAAATGGAACCAGCAAAATAACCCACATGTTCTTATTTTGGTCTCTGCCTGTCTTCTGTTTGGCAGGTCTTTCATTTACTTCCATAGCCATGACAAAATTGGCTGAGTCAGTGCTGCAATGTGGCTACGAACTGTTATTAGTATCCAGTAAGACTGCAGTGGGCTTTAACATCATGCTGCTGACCCTTTCTCTTATGAAAAGTAGAAGATTAAGAGAAACAAAGGCACCAATATGGTCAGTCAAATGTGGTAGACAACTCCACACCTCATTTAGGATGGATGGGTCACTGTCTTTTGGCCATGAAGACATTTAGATTTTCAAACCTCAAAGTAACACTTCTTATAGGGGACAGGCAGGTGGCACATAAAAATTATAATAAAAGGACTACTAGAAACCCAATTTTCCTACATAGTATTTTGAAAAAGATATGAATTATTTATTTTTCCCCGGCAAAGAAAATTCTATGGATTTCTAACACTAAGCTAAAAGAATATTTAGAATTCTATAATGGTCATGATATAGATCTTAATGTTCAAGAACAGTTTAAACTAATAAACAATTGTAACATTTATTATTCTAAAAATAACATGTATTTATTAATGTCTCACTAGGCATGACTTCTAAATAATGAAGTTTGAGAATAATTCAGTACATTTTTAGAAAATTCTGTTAGATGTTTTCAGCATTATAGTTTCCTTTCTGGTCACTTAGGCATTTGTTAGTACTTAGAAACACCTCAGTTAGTCTTTAGTAAACAGTAAATGAGTGACCCGAAAGAATCCTTCAAACTCACAAAAAGTGCACACTCAGGTAATTCTTCACAAAACAGAATGAGGGCCACTTACTGTAAAACTCCTCCTTTATCCTATGAAGACTTTATCAGTCTAACAGATTAACTAAAAAGTCCATGAAAGTATGAGATTATAGATGACTTTACCATAAATTATATGCCACTAGAGTATATAGTTATACATTAATAAGGTAAAGCCAAATAAGGTGTCACTCTCACCATTTATCTTTCTCTGTCATACAGCATCTCTACTAGTTTAAAAATATAAAAATTAATCTGATGTCCATATTTTTGGCTAACGTGCTTTTTTTTCTGGCTTTCTTTCTCCATAATGTTTTTTAAAGCACAATTTAAAATACTGATAAATTCTCCCTTCTAATTTCTTATTTCTACCTTTTCTCTTATGTCTTAAAGGCTTCAGTCGATCAGCCCATGGCACTTTGCATAAGAAGACAGAAGCATTATGCTTTTAAGCAACTAACACAGTACTTCATTATGATAATATATGATTTCTTTCCTATAATGATCCTAATAGTATGCTCTGCTGCAGGGGCATTTTTAGAAAAAATTTAGGTCTCTAAATTTAGTTGGACTACTGAAATATTCTCTATTAAGATTAAAGGTAACAAAATTAAATACCAAATCACATTTTTAGATTTCTACCTGACTCCAAAGCTTAATTAGTTTCTAAAAGTTCAAATACTGACAATCCCCTGTTGTGGCTGAAAGCTATATGGACCCTTCCATCATTTATATAATGACATAATTATTATATAATGACAATATATCAATAATATAAATTTATAACTATTAGAAAATATTTCTTTCCTTCACCATTTTTTGCGTGTGTGTTAAAAAAACACACCTGTCAAAGCCACTTCATACTATAGTGAAAAGCATGGAAGACATGCACATGTTGACCTATCCTACCATTTCACTGGTAATTGCATAATGGAAAAATGGCCAGCATTATTCTAGTAAAAATTAAACTAAATTTTCTCATATTGAATAAGTTAAATGTAAGTTTGCCTACGTTAAGGATAACATACGAAGAAAAAGCCAGGCCATATAATATTAGGAGCTTCAGTCACTGCCCTTACCTCAACTCTTGCAGCAGCCCAGGAGCCTTGAGCCACTACTCTCCCATTGGATAAGAAGCTGCATAAGGAAGAAGAAAGGCCATTCAGGGGCTTTCTGGCCCCATAGTTCAACAAATGCCACCACCCCTACGGCCTACAATTGTATTTTAATTATTAGAGGGCAGAGGGTGGCCTGAATTATTATGACCTTCACTATATATAATTTTTAACTTCACAGAGTTATTTTGAATATCCACCTATTCCAAAAGCAAAAAAGGCAAAATGTACAGTATTTATGTCTACACCAGGGGATTTTAAGTATAATTGTTTATCTTTTTTTCAACAGAAGTGCAAACTAAAGGAATTATATCTAGGAATGATTCAGTCCATTTGATTTGTCATTTGTATGTGATTTAAAAAGTTAACATCTCCATCATTAAGTTCATTTGAAAGCACTCTATAAGTACAGGATAATATCACTAGATACTTCTACATACAAAAAGCCATCGAGGACTTTGTATTGTTACTTAACGTCTTTGGGTTTCAGTTTCACTATCTGAAAAATGAGGGTTTCGGAGAGGATATGTAAGTTTCCTCCCACGTCTGATACTCTATGATAATACTAGGGGCGTATTGCTATCCTATAAGTTCTATCATACAGTAAAATGTATTTTTATTATTAAACTACAGTGTAAATATCTATAAGGCAATATTATGCTACCTAAGTAATCCTAACAGTGTTTCTTTTCTCAGAAAAAATTTTAATACTCACTTGAGAGTCTTGATCTTTGAATGTATGCTGTGGCATCTGCTCTGCATCAGATATTTCATCTGAAGACTCATTCTTTCTTTTTTGTTTCTTACCCAATGTAATAATGAGTTTGCTGTTTCAAGAGGAAAAGAGTAAACAGTAAGACCTCTTTGCATTTTCCCATTTTCGGTCAAATTAAGATTGCCGTGATAAACTTTCTTCCATTTTATATCACTTGCATGTCCAAGCAAGGATGATAATTACCCTGAAATCCATAATGACATTTTCAAAACATAAACTCTGTTCTAATGGAACAAACATAAACTAATACTACAGTTAACATATTTCTAAGCATTGAAAGGCAGACAAATCCTATCACTTGTTTTTCAGGCTCAAGATTACTTTTCATGGGAAAAATTTCAGATGATATAACTGTATTTAATAATAAAAATAATTCATTTATTTTATTATCTTGCAGATCTGGAATGAAGGATTTTTTTCTTTCTACCTCTTATTAAATTCAAATTGCACTTATTGTCCTTGAATCTCTCCTATTCCCTAAAATCGTCTACTTCTTTCTACCCAACAGTAATTTCTCCCTTAAGTAAGATAATTTAACAATTGTTCTTTAATTCTTTCGTTGATGTTAAGGCTCATCTCAGCTTCTGAGAATTCTGAATTTTAAGCCTGGTATGTTCCTAAAGAGTAAAAACTATTATTTTTTATATTCCTATAGTATGTATGTGTCAATATATCTTTATATGTATGCTTATATATATTAATATTTAGACATATACATATCAAATAGAATTATCTAAAATGAAGTTTTTTTCTTTCCTTGATGAGGGGTGTAAGTACAGAACTCCACATTTCCTTATCCACTTCAACAGATGCAGGGACATAATCTTAATCTTTTTTCAAAAATTTCAATAGATTTGGGGGTACAAGTATAGTTTTGCTACATGGATATATTGTATAGCAGGGAGGTCTGGGCTTTTAGTGTACCTATCACTTGAATAGTATACAATGTACCCAACAGGTAATTTTTCATCCCTTAACCCCTCCCCACCTAGACACATTATCTTAAAGCACCGCACTAATCATAAACCATGCTAATTACTAATCAGCAAAATTCTATTTTAGATATCTGTATTCCAGAAACTGAAAACTCACCCAATATTTTCTGGTGTATTTATCAGAAAAGTATCAGAATTCTTTAAGCAATTATTTACTTATATGGGAGAACTTGGAGGTTAAGAGAATGTATTTTGAAATCATAGGTCAAAGATTTAAACCTTGACTCCTCCATTTACGTATTTGTTAGACACCAGGCAAATTAATTAATCTCTTTTAGCCTTAGTTTCCCTGCCTGGAAAATAGGGATATTATAATAACTATTTCCACTGTTGTTGAGAATTAAGTAGGATAATTTATATTTGCTATTACTATGTCCTGACACACAATAATTTCTCAACTAACGGTAATTACTTCTAATTATCATATGCCAGGCACTTTCCCAGGTTCTAGGATTTGAAAATAAAGGACACAGTTTCTAACCTTAAAGTATCATAGTTAGACTATGATCATAGTTAAAATGTTGCTATGGAGATTAGTTCAGGATGCAATGTGAACACAAAGGAAAAAGTATTTACGTTTCCTGAAGAGTATAAAGGAGGCTTTATAGAAAAGGTAAAGTTTGAGACAGGAATTGTATGATGAAAAGCAGTTTAACAGGTAGTGAAAGAAGAGGCAGGGTACATTACAGACAGGGGGATACTACAGAAGAATGAAGAGAATATGTAGTAGTAACAGTAGGACAGGAACACACAGAGTACAGACAGAGGATGAAGCAGACAGCTGGACAGCTATATAGGGTAAAGA
Source organism: Indri indri (assembly GCA_004363605.1). NCBI lineage: Eukaryota > Metazoa > Chordata > Mammalia > Primates > Indriidae > Indri > Indri indri. The sequence continues at coordinate 3,182 of RJWJ010008330.1, read as the reverse complement.
TTGCAGAAGGCCTTGTATGACACACAGAGAGTTAACATTTTAAGGTCAGCTTTTAAAATTTGCTATGTTGCCCGGGCTGGTCTCCTGGCCTCAAGGGATTCTCCTGCCTCAGGCTCCTAAGTAGCTGGTACTATAGGCACAGGCTACTGTTCCCGGCTAAGGCCAGCTAAGCTCCACAGGGCAGGAGGTTTTTTGTTTGTTTGTTTGTGTTTTGAGACAGAGTCTTGCTCTGTTGTCTGGTCTAGAATGCCATGGCCATCAGCCTAGCTCACAGCAACCCCAAACTCCTGGGCTCAAACAATCCTCCTGCCTCAGCCTCCCAAGTAGCTGGGACTACAGGCACGTGCCACCATGCCTGGCTAATTTTTCCTATTTTTAGTAGAGATGGGGTCTCGCTCTTGCTCAGGCTGGCATCCAACTCCCGAGCTCAGTGATTTTCTCCCCTCGGCCTCCCAGAGTGCTAGGATTACAGGCGTGAGCCACCACATCCGGCCGAGGGCAGGAATTTAAAAGGAACCTGTCTTGTTCATCACTGGCAACAAATATTTAATGAACAGACACTGAGATGTTTTGAATAAATGAAAAAATAAAGCAATTGGAAGATAAAAGAATTTTAAGCCAGGGAACAATGCAAGGCAGAAAAACCAATAATAAGGCAAATGACAACTCAGGCGAAAGAAAAAACGTGTAATCTAGGGCCATGGCAATGTGAATGAAGAAGCGAAGAAAGATGTAACTTTTTACTGTGGAAGCAGACTCAGCAGGACTTGGTTATTGCCTGGATGACTAAATGTGAGGCAAGAAAAAGCTGTACAATGATTTCTCCCTACGTTATTCCTGTACTGGAATGATTACCACGTTCAATAGGATGATGGTAATTCTTACTTGATGTCCCACCTGGAGTGTTCTGAACATGTGAAAAAAGCAAACAAGAGTAAAAAATATAGCTTATATTGGAAGCAGAAAACCAGAGGCAACACAAGAAGAAATTCTGAAACAACATTAAGGAACCAACCACAGTTACACTGCATTCCTTTCCATCACTTTCATTGTTTATTTCCTCCCTCTACTCCTACCTTCTCCTTATGCTCGTTTCCCTCCTAAAATAAAAATTTCCCTTGAGGCTATATTTACTGTTAGATACCACGTGATCTTGTTCTTCCTCCTTCTTATCCATAAATTCTTGAAAAAGTCATTTCCGTTTCATTCCTCAACCCACTGTAATCTGAACTCTTGAAACCAGTCTCCACATCCAGAGCTTCCACTTATTCAGTGTTTGCGATGAGTCAGCCCCTGCGCCGACTTCACGTGCATTCTCGCACTTGATGTTCATACGACTCTGAGAGGCAAGGACTATTATTTTAAAAGGAGAGGAAATTGAGGTTTAGAGAAGTGAAATAACTTGCTCAAAGTCGTACAGATAATAAAACTAGAGACAGAAATTAAGTATGCCTTACTCCAAAGCCTGAATTCCTAACATCTAAGTCCACAAATCACCTTTAAAAGGCCAAATCCAACAGAAATTTTTAAAGTCTTACCTAGTGACTTACAACTAACACTGTTTCCTTTTTGTACCCTTCTTGACTCCATGACACAACCATCTTCTGGTTCTTGTTAAAACTTCTCTCCCTAAATTTTGGCTCCTTTTTCTCTACCTACTCCTTCAATGCTGGCTTTCAGCAGCATTCAATCATTGAAAACTCTTCTCTGCCAGTCTCTTAAACTTTGGTGTTTCTCAAAGTTCTGTCTTCAGCCTTCTTCCCGCTCTATAAACTGTGCCTGAGTGAATTAATTTAATCTATTCTTAACTACCACTTAGAAGTTAAAGATTCTCAAATCTCTTATCTCCGGCTCAGACCTTCTCCCCAAGCTTCAGACCCATATAATCAACAGCTTATTAGACATATCCATGTGGTTATCTTAAAGGTATCACAATCTCAAAATGCCCCCAAATGCAATCCCTCATTTTCTGTAAACCTCATAGTCCAAGAGTCTATTAATATTAAAGTATAATGTAAATTCAGAAAAGCGCACACATAAAAGTACCACGCGATGAATTCTCTCAAATTGAAAATACCTGTCTAACCAGCTCCAAATCAAGAAACAAGACATTATTAGCTTCCCAGAAGCCCCCTCTCATGCCTCTTCTAGTAAGAATCTACTCCTGAGGGTATCCAATAACCTGCTTGTGATTATTTGCTACATCCTAGGGCACTTGTGCAGATAATTTTCAATGGCAAGGTCACGGACAATACTAAGTAAAATTGGGTACTAGAAATAGGTATATGATACTTTTTCCTACTTGTTATTCCTCTCCAACCTAAATGGGTATTTTCGACTAGTCTGTAGATGAGAACACCACTAGTAAAAGGAGAGTTTAGTTGCTCAAATAACAATTTTCGGCCGGGCTCGGTGGCTCATGCCTGTAATCCTAGCACTCTGGGAGGCTGAGGCGGGTGGATCCCTTGAGGTCAGGAGTTTGAGACCAGCCTGAGCAAGAGCGAGACCCCATCTCTACCAAAATTAGAAAGAAATTAGCCGGACAACTAAAAATATGTATATAAAAAATTAGCCGGGCATGGTGGCGCATGCCTGTAGTCCCAGCTACTCGAGAGGCTGAGGCAGAAGGATCGCTTGAGCCCAGGAGTTTGAGGTTGCTGTGAGCTAGGCTGACACCACGGCACTCACTCTAGCCCGGGCAAAAGAGTGAGACTCTGTCTCAACAACAACAACAAAAAAAACAACCAATTTCCCATGAAATGCAAATCAAGGCCTGTTAATACCTTTTAACACACTGCTTAACAAGGCATTTTCTTGATGTTTAATAAGCTAAATGCATTATGTGAAATACATATTTTGATATAGTATCAATGTGGCTGCTTGAAGGCTCAAGTCCCACTGAATAAAAACTTCAATAAAATGAGAAGCAGAGATATTTAAATTTTTGTTAAATTTATAAATGATTATGAAGCAGTAATGCTGTTCCTTTATGGTGGTATGAGGAGATTAAAGGAAGATTCTCTAAGGACAAAGGACTAAGCTGCTTAAACATTTTTATAGATAAATGTTACCTAAATCTCTGGAAAATAAATATTAATTAATAGGTATTAACTACCAAATCAATCTTAAATACCCACCCTTTCTGGTGGTGGGGATAGGTTAGATAAAAATGTTTCCCATCA